>JAODLM010000322.1:0-77577 GCA_036937905.1 Salvia rosmarinus
ACGAGTGTATATTTTCCCCTTGAGAGGTACAAATATAGCTTGGGACTTGGTTTTAGTCGTAAATGTATTTAGGCGTATCTGATGTATATCTTCGAATAAAGGGGTGTAATTTATACGAGATCCGATCTGGGCCGTTGGCATGTGGGTGTTTCAAATTAATGAGTAACTGTATGCCTGCTTGTACGAGATCCGATGCGGGCGTCGTTGCATGTAGGTGTTTCAAATTAATGAGTAACTTTGTGCCGCTATGCGTAGGATCCGATCTGGGCGTCGTTGGCATGTAGGTGTTTCAAATTAATGAGTAACTTGTATGCGTGCATGTGAGCGTTCAATTTAATGAGTAGTGCTGTATGCTTGCCGAGGCGTTCAATTGATAGTGTCTGCGAGTGCGGTAGCGCTTAGTTGAGTACCTACTTAGTGGGTTTGTCGTCTTAAAGGCGTCCCTTGCATGAAGGATAATTATGGTGTATCGAATGGATGTTCACATAGATATGAGGCAGTGAAATATTCATTAGAAAAACAAATGTTTTATTGAATATGTAATCAACATCGTATTTTGGCAAAACAATAAGAGGGCTAGCATGATGCCGATCTGAAATCAAAGCTATGTAAAGTACCTCCTTAAATGAGTGATATGCGGGTTCGGGGATAAGTGCACGGATAGGTGAAGCTAGCTTGTAGGCCCTTTCTTGGGGTCCTCGTGAGCAGCGGTATGGACCTTCCCATGTCGGATCTAGCTTGTTGAGCGCTCGGCTCTGCTGGCTTCATTATTCCAGTAGGGCGAGGTCGCCTTCTTGGAGTCACGGAGGCTTTGACCGCTTTGTTGTAGTATCGTGCGACTGGCCTTGTGCTTAGCCGTTTATGAAGGCGAGCTCGCGTTTCTCTCGAGCATCAAGGTTGATGTGCAGGTCTTCTCGTTCCGTGCAGTCGAAGTGAAGGGTGCGCGGGCTCGGTGCGCGATCTCGGCGGTATGACAGCCTCGGTCCCTTAGACCAGGCGAAGGGGAGTCTCTCGTGCGAAGTCCGGTGTTGTCTGTGGGACCGAGGAGGACTTGGGGAGATTTCGGTCAATCACCACTTAGCTCGGTCTAACCTCTTTTGGTCCTTGTACAATCGTGCGGTTCGTCACCTCGGTGCGACCATTCGCTGCGGGTGTGCGGCCAGGGTGAAAGCGTTCTTTCGATCGGAGCTCTTCACGCCATTCCTTGAAATTTTTGTCAACGAGCTGAGTGCAGTTGTTCGAGATCGAGAACATGCGGTATGCGAGGCGGCAAACTATGTTTTCCACACAAGGTGCGAATCATACGCTCGTGAGGCGAAAGTGGCTCGGCTTGACCCGTTTTGTGAAGTAGTCTCTGCTACGACTAAGTATCGAAGGCGACACAGTGCTCGGTCAAGCGGACCAGCGATGTCGATCACGCTGCATGAAGGCCATGGACTCGTAAGGGCGCTTAGATCGATGCAGGGTAACTTCTTGGTATGGGTGAAGGCGCCGGACACTTTTGGCGAGCTCGGTCGAATCATGGATGAGGTGGGCGGTAATATCCGACCTCGGTCTTCTTTGAGAGAGCTCATGACCCGATGTAACCATAAGATCTCTGTGAATCTCATTGAGCACATAGTCGGCTTTTCGGCGAGGCACCTCGGGAGGGTTGAAGGTAAGACTTAGGTGAGGCGCCCTCGTGTATGAGGTACTTACAGGATTCGCCATCATCTTTTTGGCTTGAGCCGATCTTGAGGTAGTGCGCGTCTTCGGATGAGGCCTTTATGGGAGAACATCGGTTGGCTCTATCTCGGTGATGATGCCGGCGTGGGACTCAGCGATGTACGGAATGAACTTCCTCCTTTGGTGGATTTGTTGATAGCGACTAACTTCACGAGGATATCGGCTCATTTGTTTTCTCCTCGTGGGATTCGATGAATCTTGAAGTACTGAATGAGGTCGGCATGTCTCGCTGCTTCTCAGGTATTGCTTCATTCGATCCTCCTTGGCCTCGTATCGCCTAGAACTGGTTTACCACGACACAGGAATCTCAGAAGATCTCGGATCTTGTCCTTTTAATTCGCTTTCGGCGGTAGTCCACGAGATCGGTGCCGTACTCCCACCTCGTTGTTTGTGGTCGGGAAGGTAAGCCGGGGCGTGGGTCACTTCTTTGTCTCCCACGAGGAGGAGGATGCTCCATTGCCGTCTTGCATGAAGCTCAGTCCATGTACATCGCTGGCGGTCCTCGGGCGGTGCAGGGACAGATTCCTCATGTTGTGAGGCGGGCGTTGGGCGACCTATTTGGTAGAGCCGACCTCGGTGGTTTGGCCTCCGCGGAAGTCGTGAGAGCTTGCCCTTTTATGGCCGGCACAGGGAAGTACGAGATGTCGTGCTCGCCGAGCTCCAGTGCCCACTTGGCTGCTCGTCAGGATGATTACGGCTTTGACAAGACTTGTCTCAAAGGTAAGTCGGTTAGTACACAGGCGGAATGGGCTTGGAAGTAGGGTCGGGCGTCGCTTGGCGTTCACCAAGGCAGTGCTACCTTTTGAGGTGGTGTACCTCGTCTCGATCCTTTGAGAGCCGGCTAATGAAGTAGATGGGGAGTTGCCGTCCCGCCATCTCCCTGTCTGCCTTGATTGCCTCGTCAGGGCGGCGGATATAAGGAGAGGATTTCACCTTGTTTGGGCGGACAGGGGTCGGTCGGTCGTGAGATACTCTTTCCATTGTCTGGCGACTGGTGTTCTTCACCGCGAGGCGAAGTCCGGAGCTCTCCTCAAGATCTTGAAGAAGGGAAGCTGCTTCTCGGCAGCCCGAGATAAGAATCTGCTGAGGGCGGCTAGGCACCCGGTGAGTTTGTGGATCTCACGGACGGTCTTTGGCTCCTGCATTTCGAGCACCGTTTTCACCTTAGTGGGATTTGCCTTCAGGCCTTCTTGTGAAACCCAGCATCCCAGGAATTTACCCGTCTTCACCATGAAGGTACACTTATGGGGGTTGAGCTTGAGGTTGGCCGACCTGAGGAGCTTGAGGATAGTTAGGGTCGTCGGGCGTGGTTCTCCGTTTTCTGACTTTTGACTACGATGTCATCGACATAGACCTCGACGATCTCCCCTATGTGGTCCTTGAATATTGCGTCCACCATCCTCTGGTAGGTAGCTCGGCGTTCTTTAGGCGAAGGCATCTTCCGATGCAAAGACTACGAAGTCGGTGATGAATGTTGTCTTTGGGCGTCCTCCGACTCATCGAGATTTGGTGGTACCCGCATGCAGTCGAGGCGAAGACCTCGTGGCTACCGATCATCACCTTCTTGTCGATGTCGGGAGGGGTAACAATCCTTGAGCGGTGCTTGTTGAGATCGGTGTAGTCGGCGCTACATCACCCCCCCTCACGGCTTCCGGACCATGACTAGATTAGCCATCGGTCGGTGCCAACCTCGAACAAGATTTTGGCATACGGAGTGAGTCACTTCGTCTCTTATGACTGGTGCGCTACATCGCGAACACTCTTTCTTACGCGAGGCGCTTAGTGGCGGGTCGATGTTGAGGTGATGAGTTATGAGCTTGGGTGACACTCCGGTCATGTCGAGTGGGGACCATGCGAACACATCAGTATTCCCTCGAAGGCGCATGACATCTTTGCCTAACATGTTGGGCCACAGGCGCCGACCTTGACAACTTTGGAGGGGTCGTCGTCGGATATATTGAAGGTTCTCGGTCGGTCGTCCCGGTGGCGAACACAGGGATTCACAATTGATATGCTCGGAGGTAAGGCTACATCACAGGTTGAGACTTCGTGGCATTCTTTGGCTACCGTTTGAGTCACCTGGATGCTTAGCTTCTCCACCGGGTGGGTATTTGATTGTGGTGGTACACGGCGAGGCCACGGTCTTGGTGGCGTATAGCGATCTACGCCCGTGATGATGTTGTATGCGGAGAGGGAGCTGCAAGAAGAAGGTGAATGGATTTCGTGACCGACACGGGGCGCGCCTACTGATAGCAGGAAGGGTGATGATACCTTCGGGTTGAACCGCCTCTGAGTGAAGCTCACTTGGGCGGGATGGTGCGGGCGTATTTGAATCCTCAGGCCTCAAGTTTATCGAGCAGCTCGGAAGATAATCTTGACGGAGGCACCGATGTCGATGTAGACCAGGTGGGCGTTCTTGTTGCCATCACGGCTTGTCGTGATGGCGTCTTGGTGGGAGCATAATTTTGGGCAAGGTCGTCTTTGGAGAACACGATGTCCTCACCATCCGAGTCGCTTGTTCTTGGCTCTCCGGGGCCGGCCTCGAGCTTCGTTCTTCTTGACGACCTCGTCGTTCCTACTGAGCCGGTAATGGCATAGACATGCTCCATAGCGTTGGGACCTTCGTCCTCGTCATCTTCGGGTTGGGTGGCCGTCGAGTCGGCCCGCGATTATTGCCACCGTTATTCTTCCTGTGACTTCTTGTTCTGGCCCGGCTCGGCGAGGTACTTTGAGGCTCACTCCGCGGCGAGCTCGTCGATCGTGAGCCCGTGTTTATGCGATCCTCGGTATCGTGACCATACCCTCGGTGATAGTCAAAATACTCCTCTGTTGACCTCTTCTTGGATCCTCCTTTCATAGGAGGGCTTTGGGAAGAGCTCGGGCGTGGGCTCGAATATGTCCGCCCTCGATTTGGCGGAGGCGCTTTGCCGCCAGGGTTTGGCCGAGTCGAGCACGGACTCCAATGGCCCTCTCTTGATTCTATCGAAGGCGCTTGACGATCGGCGCCTCGACTTGATCATCGGCTTCTTCTCGACCTTACGCTCGTCCCAGTTTCCTCTTCTTCCGATCAGACTCGTCTCCTTTGGCGAAGTTGTCTACGAGTTCAAAGTTTACTCATTGTCTTTGGTTTCTCCACGGTGATTTCTTTGTTCAATCACGCCGGTCGGATCCGTTTTGACGCATTGATGATGTGGAGATCGTTACTATCATCAATCTTGAGGATTCCTTGATGAATCGCGAGGCGAATTTGACATCGTCTCGTCTCGCCCTTGGTGGATGGTGAGCAAGTCGGACGAAGGCTGCTGAGGTGGCATCTTACGATAGAAGCGTCATGAGGCGATCCATGAGGTCACAGGCGGTGTATCTTGTTCTAGCGAGCGAGGTGAACCAACGTCGGACGTTGGAGATCGGCCCTCGGGAAGATTTTGCACATGTGAAAATCTTCCATTCCTTGATTCGCCATGTTGGTAGTGTAGGTGAAAAGGAAGTCGGAGGGGTCCCCAAGGCCATCGTGGCGGCAATATTGGGTGTCCCAATCATGCGGGGCAAGGCGTGTCTAGAATCTCCACGGAGAAAGAAGAGATGATTCTTCGTGCCGATCGAACCCAGAGATCTTTGCCGTCTCTACGGAGGGTGGGAGACCGATGTGGCGTCTGTCGTCTCCTCGAGGGGGTTCGGCTCGCATTTCCTCTCTCTGTTTTGCTCGGCTCTCAGGCGGCATACGAGGGTGGAGAGATGCTTGTGGCGGCGAGGTGGTGAATGGTTGCGACCCTCTCGGCGGTGATTGACTTACTGGAGGCGGATTGGTGTCGCGCATTCTCGGCTATTGTCGAGGGTGGCGTTGACCGCCTCGGTAGGGTGGCGACCTCGAGCGCCCGTATTCGCCGATTCGGGGACTCGAGAGGTGCCCGCTTCATTTGTCCTCGGTGGAGGAAGTTTTGGAATTGGCGAGATTGGCATTGAGGAATTGAGACCTGACTTGGCGAGGGCTTCGTGAGACCGGTGAACCGCTTTGTTCACCGGCGATGAAATCGACATCTTCTACCCCGTCGAGGCGGCGATCTAAGGGTGTATGGAAACGTTTTCCATGTGGCCCTCGGTGTGTGACCGCTTGTGCGTCTCGCAATCTCCTTCCGTGGCGGTGACCACACAGTGCGTCTTCTTGGCGGTTGTTCTCCGTGTCGTGGCGGTTGCGATGTTCTTGCCATTAATTTGTAGAAAGCGAAGCTTTTTGTTCGGGTTCCCACAGACGGCGTCAATGATAAATCTAGTATATGTTAGTATGCAAGATTTATGTAAGCGATAAAGAACACCAAGGCTTTTACGTGGTTCGATCGTTAATGAGATCTCGTCCACGGAGGAGTGATTATAAATACTTTCACTATGGTTTGATTACGGTGAGTATAGCTAAAAGCTCTTAGTATTCAAGAAGTTGCTAACCTTCTACCTTGATCTAACTCCTATTTATACATATCTCGGGACTCCTAAGGCGGAACTAATCCTCCCTATGTAGGGACTCTTAGCCTTCTGCGTGTAGGGACTGCTCCTCTCCCATAGGGACTCTTAGCCATCGCTGTAGGGACTCTTCGCTGATTAGGGTTTGGGGCTGATCCTTGGAAAAACTAACCGAGTGGTTAGTTACTAATGTCGAGGCCCATTTCGTTTGGGCTGTCGGTGGTCCTGAGCGATGGGGCTTGGGCCTGTCAGTGGTCCTGAGCGATGGGGCTTGGGCCTGTCAGTGGGCCTGAGCGGTTGGGCCATATCCCATCACTAGCACTCACTAAGATCAATGTCAAAAAGTTTCTTTAGTCCTGGTCTTTGGACTTTCACCACTACCGTCTCTCCATTATGCAAGATAGCTCTGTGTACCTATCAAGATTTTCCAAAATGACAATCAGCATGGCAATTGAAAAAGGTGCATTTTTGAATAAGATATATCTTTCTTGATTTTCTTCTTATGTAATACTAGATGAAATTCTCTTTTAACTCTGTGTATTGGATGAATGTGTCATTGGCACCAAACTGCGTAGTTTCACTTCTAGAGTACACGGAGCCACATTACATAGGTCCTTCAAAGAGACAAAGTTGAGAGAATTTATACTATTATTGACACGAGAAGAGAGGAAAACATAAAGCAAACACCTGACCAAGGCTAGCAGCTGCTATAGGAAGATCTTCAAATTCCTTGTATAGCATATAAAGAGGAGCACCCAATTCCTTTTCAATGAAGCTCTTTGCTTTTCTTGGTGAAAATGCAGGTACTCTATCCTGAATCATAAGCCAAATAAATTCGAGATGTAGGATTCCATGCTCAATCGTTCGGAGAAATAAGAACTTGTGAAAGTCGAGATATCTTGGTACCTGCAGCTTTGCAAGCTCTTCAACAAATTCTTTTGGAAACAGATCAGATCTTGTTGAGGATAACTGGCCAAGCTTGATGAAAGTGGGACCAAGTTGCAGCACACATTCCCTTAACCATGAGGCAGTTTGTCGTCTTCTCTCTACCTGAAAATTAGGCACTGCTTATATCATGAAATGCTTGCACAATCCAATCTGATTACTAGAAAAATGATGATGTTATGTGTTAGCCAACCCCACCTGCTTATCCTCGGAGAAGCCTCCGATGTAAGTCCACTTGGCATTGTCCAAGAAAACACGCGCACGAAGTGAAAGAACAAAGGACCACACATCTATACTTCTTTGAACTGAGTTATAGTTCTCATTGGCCCTACTGAAACCTTCATCCGAAGGCAAAACTTTCAGCCCTTCAATAGGCGGAAGTTCGTTATTTTTAATGCTTTTGGAGGATCTCTCTTGACCAGCACTCTGCCATTAACAACACGAACACCATTATCATTCTTTGTGGATCCATTCACGCCCTGTGATGTGCTAACAGACACCGATTTTGTCTTCTTGACCTCGGTTGTTGGCACCATTTTGGTTGCTCGCCCATCTGTGCCAACTTTGTGGATATCTCCGCTTTGTTGCATTGCAACTGCAACCTCTCGAGCTTTCGGTTTTGACAAGGGTGTCCACATCTTTGTCAAATGTTGAGTGATCATAGTTTGATAGGTATCTGAAAAACTAAGATCGCCTCCTAATCTTCCTTGGTTTGTTAAGTCTCCAATGCGGCAACCACAGCTAAAGGAAGCTAGAATTGCAGCCATTTAAGGTTTAAATTTAATGCCTAAGACAAATAAAAAAGGAAGCAAACTATTGGATCAATCACCACAAATAATATTAGTGTAAAATGTCTTAAAGAGAAAGCATTACAAAGAACACATCTTATCAACCCCAATAGTCTAGTTTACACCAAATTATATGATCGATCTTAATTTCGTGAGGTAATAAATGCGCAAGGAACACAAGGAAATAACGTGGTTCGATCTATTGAAATAGATCTACGTCCACAGAGCAAGAGAGTGTATGTGTATTTGAATGTGTAAGAAGCGATTACAAAGAGTGTAGATGATCTCTTCCCTCTAATCTAGCCTCTATTTATATACCATCATATTGAGTTTAACTCTAATACAAAGTCTTCTCTCATAAGGATTCTTTAAGATATGCATCCGAATCTTCTACGTCTCCAATTGCGATTTGAGTTGTAGTTGGTTGAGGAGTCTTCTTGGGCCGAACTCACATAGGCCGAGCTTAATGTCGGGGCCCATTTATATTGGGCCTGATGCTTGGGCCTAGTAGTTGGGCCGTATCCCATCATTATACATCGACAACGATGAATATCTGATAAACGTGCTTTTTACACGTTTATTGTTGATATTTAAAGATGAGTTTAGATCATTTAATGTGCGTTTATGTATCGATTCTCAATGTTTCATCTATTTCTAGAAGATATTGCTCTTGGGCGTTCTTTTGGTGTTGTGTAGGTTTATATGTTGAAAATCGAAGCAAGGAGCGAAGCACGAGCCAAAATGAGCAATCTGTCCGGTTTAGCGACCAGCCTAGCGGTCGCTAGGCTGGTCATGAGGCAAACAAGCGGCGCCTGGAGAAAGCGACCGAGAGCTCGTGCACGCGAGCAAGCCCTGCGCCGAGAACTCACCGGGCGATTTCACGCGACTGTTCAGAATTGCTAGCGACCGCTAGTCGGGTCGCGAGGTACCATCTGCGCAAGGAGGCGGCGAGTGAGAAGAAACGCGAGACATACCTAGCGATCGCACTAGCGATCGCGAGGACCGGTCGCAGGCAGGCGGCCAGAGGATAAAATTAGGGTTTCCACCCTTTTCTATAAATAAGGCAAGCCCTCGCTCGCCTCTTAGACCCCATACGACCCCGAGTGCTTTTCATTCAGCTTTTTCCTCGGTTTTATCTTTCTTTAGCTTAGTTTAGTTCTAGATTTAATTAGTGCATTGTTCTAGTTTAGTTCTTCAATTCGTTATCGATCGGAGCGTTTTGTCCGATCGCTTTCCGTTGTTTTCCGTTCTTTCGTTTGGGATTGGATTCAAGACCAACCATTGTTCATCAACGCTTCATCACGGGTTTTATATATTTAATTTCCATTTTATGGTTAAATCGTATTTTATTCCGTTTATTATGTCGGCTAGATTTCGTTCTAACACAGGGTTTGCATGATTCGATCCTATATGTTGTGATTCTGTTATCGCTATTTACCTTCCGGGCATTGATTCATGATTCTTGGTGCTTATTTATATGTGTTGATTTGATCAATCTCGATGCATATCTAGTTGTCGGTTAATTACATAATTGTATTAATTGTCAATCGGTCTTGAATGCATGATCTGAATAAGCTTGAGTCGTAATGAGATAGGATATTCGTAGGAAGCATATTCTTAGTGATCCTTTTGGAGTTACTTGTTTTCACCTAGAATGGTAGGAAAACTCGTAATCAAGCCGCCGCAATTGTCGTAATTGAAGTTGTTGGTTATATTTGTGATCTTCCATCTTATGCGGATTAAAATTGGTGATAGTGACAGGATAAACATACGTTGTGGATAGGATTAATGCATCCCTAGGGTTAGTCTTTATTATCTGTTTTATCATCCGTGAGTTTATTGCTTTATTTTATATCTCTGCTTGGTTACCTTTGCTTTGGATTAAATTCTGAAGCCTTAAACCTTTCACCCTTATTCTGTGCTTGGATAATGATGAATTATCGTTGAGCTAGCTTCTGTGTTTTCGGATTGCAATCCCTGTGGATACGATACTTCGCTTACCCTATACTTACACCTTTTCGTGTTAGAAAAGTGAGCGATCAAATTTTGGCGCCGTTGCCGGGGATTGTTAAGATTGCATAGGAATAATTTGACGATTTGGATTTATTAATTCAAGTTATATATATTATTATTTATTTTTATCAGTGCTAAATTCTCTCTTTTCTCAGGTGGTTTATGCGTACAAGATCTCAGGGACCTCCTGAAGTATTATTAGATCCCGAGATCGAAAGCTCTCAAAGGAGAAAAGGACGAGAGAAGAGGCGGGCTGCAATGGCGGCCAATCCGCGAGCAGGGCATTACTCCCGCAAGCTGCCGCGATGCTAGGCGACTTTGCGAGATCTGCGTCGGATGGCGAATATGGGAATCATTGTCCCTGCTCGGAGGAAAGACCTCTGAATCACATGTACCGACATCTCACGAGCAGGTTCAAGGAGGCGATTGGGGCCCTTGCGTAGATGCAAACAATTTTAAGCTAAAACCGCCCCGATCGGTATGGTCGAGGAGGCGGTTTGGGGAGGAGTCACGGAAGACCGAATCGCATCGAGACTTTTTCGATATTTGTGACACCATCAAATGAGAATGGGTGCCACAAGACACGATCCGGATCGCATGTTCGGTTTCTCTTCTTGTGACAAGGTGAAAGATTGGTTCAAGAGTTTGGACCGAATGGCATCGACACTTGGAAACTTTGCGGTTTCTTTCGAAATACTTTCCGCCCGCGAAATGAGAAGATCATCGCCGAAATCTCTCATTTTGCCAAAACCACGACGAATCATTATTCGAGGCATGGAAGAGATTCAGAGGTCTATTGAGGCGATGTCCACAACATGGGTTCTCGAGGAGCAACAAATCACACGGTTCTACGGTGGTGACATGGCGGGCGAGGAGCATGGTAGATGCGTCGGCGGGGGCTGTTTATTGAACCGACAAGTAGGCGAGGCAAGCCGTATTGTAGAGAGATGGTCGCAACGACTATCAATAGCCAGCGGAGAGAGCGCCATTGTTCAAAGCATTCTTTGTTGAGAGTGATTCAAAATATGGCGATCTCATGAAGAAGTTCACTCTTTTGAAGAGTCGATTGAGAACGTCGACCACATCAATCGGAGGAATCATCGAATTTCCAACAACCTCCAAAGAGGCCGCCATTCGAATGGTGTAATTCGAGAGCGAAGAAGCGAGTCTCGAAGACATGATGCGTGAGTTGGTTGTAAGCAACCAACAATTGCAACGAACGAATTCCTTTATAAGCAACACCGGGCGGAAGATAAATCATTTAGAGTCCTTTGTGGCTATGGGGAAGCATATGAAGATGTTGGAAAATCAAATTGGTCAAATAGTCGTACAGTGAATGCACTACAAAAGACAGGCCAATTTACGAGTGTACGGAGGTGAACCCGAAGAATCGGTGCTTCGCCATCCGGACGAGGTGGACAAGCTTACCCGAACCCTACCGAGGAAAAGAGCAAGAAAGCATTACAGGCGTAATTGCGATCGAGCTCGCGACCGCGAGCCCGATCGCGAGAGTCCAAAATTTTTCCACGAGCCAGCGACCGCGATCACTTGACGCGCGCAAGCACCCAACCATGCAATCAGCGAGGCGGTGCCGAGAAATCAGTGCCATGAGCTCATACCGCAAGCTCACATGCGAAGACGGAGTCCAGCGCCCAGCAGATACCTCGCGACCTTCCCAGCGGTCGCGAGGTCGACCGCGAGGCGCCCCCAGAAGCAAATCATCGCACATACACTCCTCCGGTCCCGTTTCCGAGTCGACTTGTCAAGTCGAAATATGACGAGGAGTTTGCTCGTTTCAAAGAGATTTTTCAAAAAGTTGAGATAAATTTGCCTCTTTTTGAAGCGCTGCGAAACATGTCGGGATACATGAAATTCTTAAAAGACACGCTTGCAAGCAAGAAGAAACTGGGGAAATTTGAGAAAATTACCCTATCCGAAGAATGCAGTGCCGTCTTGCAAAGGAAGCTCCCTCTGAAGCAGAAGGACCCCGGCGGTTTACGTTAGAGTGCGAGATTGTCGGCGAGACTTTTCCAAATATTTTGTGCGACTTGGGGCGAGCATCAATCGATGTCGTTGAGCGTATTCAACCGGCTACACCTAGGAAAGATGAAGCCGGCGAAGATTTCATCGATGATGGTGACCGGTGGGTCACATATCAAAAGGTATCGTCAAGGCGTGTTAGTAAATTCGGGTTTTGTTTTCCCGCCGACTTTGTTATTTTAGATATTCGGAATTGACAACAACCACTAATCTTAGGTAGACCTTTTTAGCAAATGGTCGTGCGTTGATTGATGTCTTGGGAAGGCAATCTCACGTTCGTGTTAACGATGAGGAGCTCAAGATTTCCATATCTGACGCCATCAAGCAACACGGCGGTGGAAAGCGGAAGATTGTCGCTCGATCACGCTGCTGCCGCTGCGTGGGGTACTCGACCGATCGAGGAAGCTACGAGAAGGAAGAAGTGGACTCGGCATGGAACTCGAGTGTATCGTTCAAGTTTGGGGGCCACTTCCATAGTCGATGGTGGTCATCCGTGAATGCTAAGTTTAGGAGGGTCCACAAGTTGGGAAAGATGTCTATTGCCACAAACGCGCCGGATTGAAAAGGTTAGTAATGGTCTAGCTAAAGGCGTTAAATTAAGCACTTGTTGGGAGGTAACCAGCGTTTTCTTTGTTTTTGTTTCGTGTTTTGTCGTGTCTTTCGTTTGTGTTGCTTTTTGTCGTGTTTCTGATTTTCTTTTCGTTGTTGTGTCGGTCGATCAACGAGTTAAGTGAAGTGTGTTAATCCATGGGGCCAATGACGATAGAAAATTTAATTCGTCAGATTTAATGATAGTGTACATGATATGTTAGAAAATGACGCATGAACGACTTGAGATTGCTTAAACTTGTTGTTTTTCACCATTTGCTTAACCCGTGAGACTTGAGCTTCACTGTATAAACATTTTGATATAGTTTCTTTTAATTGTGTGATATCATGCATGTGATTATCTTCTAGAACTTGCCGTTCTTACGTGTCGAGGCTGCGATATGTTTGAATTTGGAAAGGATAAAAGGCCATCTTTGTTAACAACATATTTACCCAAACACTAACCCGATGATATATACCATTTATGCCTTATTTGAGCCTTTATTAGACTTTTCTTTCGATTAACGGATGATAGGAGGTGAGGATGGATATGGGAATCAAAAGGGTTGAAATTTTGATGAAGTTATGGCGAGAAAAGTTTCTTTTAGAAAAATACATACGTGGTGAAGAATAGTACCTTTGTTGTGAAAGTTAAACCTATAAGCTCTAGAAAAGAAAAGAAAAGAAAATGTTAAGTTCACTATGAGTGTTGAGCATAAAGGGTCTTTAATCAAAGTATAGGTACCTTACGTGGCATTAAGCGTTGATTTATACGTTGGGAGAGAAGAGGAAAATGGACAAAGTCCATATGTGTCGAAATGTATAAATGGTGGTGCTTGGGTATACTTGAGTCACTTAGCCATATATTATCCTACCTTAACCAATGTGCCGCATTATAACCTCCGAAAAGACCTCTTTGATCCTTATTTGAACACATTTGATGCGGTGGAGATATTGAAAGCAGCAAGCCTATGGTAAGATGTTGCATTGCATTGATCGTTGAGTGTATACACGTTCTACATTTCTTTATGAGTTGAGTATATCCTATATTTTTACACATGCCGTTGTGAGGTTGAATAAAATGAGTTTTGCCCTCGATGGTTGTTTGTGTTGAGTTGGTTAACATCGTCATGTGCGCTAATGTTTTGGCGTTAATATGTTTCGAGGCTTATAATGGTTATCCTCTTTTCTACGCTCGTTGATCTTTCGATGTGTCTTTACATTACATTTTTGTTTGAGGACAAACAATGCTTTAAGTTTGGGGTTTGATAAGCGCGCTTTTACACGTTTATTGTTGATATTTAAAGATGAGTTTAGATCATTTAAATGCGTTTATGTATCGATTCTCAATGTTTCATCTATTTCTAGAAGATATTGCTCTTGGGCGTTCTTTTGGTGTTGTGTAGGTTTATATGTTGAAAATCGAAGCAAGGAGCGAAGCACGAGCCAAAATGAGCAATCTGTCCGATTCTAGCGACCACCTAGCGGTCGCTAGGCTGGTCGCGAGGCAAACCAATGAGCGCCCGGAGGAGTGTGACAGAGAGCTCGTGCACTGTGAGCAAGCCCTAGCGCGAGAACTCATTGGATGATTTCGCGACTGTTCAGAGTGCTAGCGACCGCTAGTCGGGTCGCGGTACCATCTGCGCAAGGAGGCGAGCGCGGCGAGAAAACAGCGAGATATACCTAGCGATCGCACTAGCGATCGCGAGGACCGTCATCGAGAGACGGCGCAGAGGATAAAATTAGGTTTCCACCTTTTCTATAAATAAGGCGAAGCCCCACTCGCGCCTCTTAGACCCCATCGACCCCCAGTGCTTTTCATTCATTTTTCCTCGGTTTTGTCTTTCTTTAGCTTCCGTTTAGTTCTAGATTTAATTAGTGCATTGTTCTAGTTTAGTTCTTCAATTCGTTATCGATCGGAACGTTTTGTCCGATCGCTTTCCGTTGTTTTTCCGTTCTTTCGTTTGGGATTGGATTCAAGACCAACCATTGTTCATCCAACGCTTCATCACGGGTTTTATATATTTAATTTCCGTTTTTATGGTTAAATCGTATTTTATTCCGTTTATTATGTCTGGCTAGATTTCCGTTCTAATCCTAGGGTTTGCATGATTCGATCCTATATGTTGTGATTCCTGTTATCGCTATTTACCTTCCAGGCATTGATTCATGATTCTTGGTGCTTATTTATATGTGTTGATTTCTGATCAATCTCGATGCATATCTAGTTGTCGGTTAATTACGTAATTGTATTAATTGTCAATCGATCTTGAATGCATGATACGAATAAGCGCTTCGAGTCGAATGAGATAGGATATTCAGAGGAAGCATATTCTTATTGATCCTTTTGGAGTTACTTGTTTTCACCTAGAATGGTAGGAAAACTCGTAATCAATCGCCATAATTGTCGTAATTGAAGTTGTTATTATATTTGTGATCTTCCATCTTATGCGGATTAAAATTGGTGATAGGAACAGGATAAACATACGTTGTGGATAGGATTAATGCATCCCTAGGGTTAGTCTTTATTATCTGTTTCATCATCCGTGAGTTTATTGCTTTATTTTATATCTCTGCTTGGTTACATTTGCTTTGGATTAAATTCTGAAGCCTTAAACCTTTCACCCTTATTCTGTGCTTGGATAATGATGAATTATCGTTGAGCTAGCTTCTGTGTTTTCGGATTGCAATCCTTGTGGATACGATACTTCGCTTACCCTATACTTACACCTTTTCGTGTTAGAAAAGTGAGCGATCAAATTTTGACCAACATCATGCACACAAAGTGACCATAAACAATATTTAGTTTTAAAATGTCTTACACAGAAAGCATTGCAACAAAAAAGGGCTCCAAGAATTGATCTCATCAACCCCAACAGTCTATGTTACACCAAATTTAGTCTATGTTACACCAAATTAATTATACGTAAGACAATTATGAATTAAATCTGGATTTCAATACAAAATGCCCAAATTACAATCGAGGCAAATCAAAACAGGCAAAAAGTCTTTCATGTGAAGCACAATCAGCATTTGAAGATCATGATAACAAGAATTGCTCAAGCTTATTCAAGGATAGTACAAACTAGGGATGTCAATGGGTGGGTTTTACCCGGACCAACCTGGAACCGTTCAAAATCCATTAAATTTTAATGCAATGGTTACGGTTACGGTTCTGGTTTCGATTCCAGAGCCGCTTTAGATCCGGACCGCTTAGATCCCTAGTTTCATGGTCTGGTCCGGTCCGGGTCTGGTTTCGGTTCTAAAATCAGAACCAATACTTATTTATTGATCTGATCCGAGTAAAATTCATTTATTGACAAACCTAAGTTTAAGTAGGCTTGTCAATAAGTCAGTTTTATCTAGGGCTGTAAATGAGCCAAGCTATTCGGAGCTCGGCTCGATAAAAGTTCGTTCGAGTTCGTTTAGTGAAGCTCGTTAGCTAAACAAACCAAGCTTGAGCATGATAGTATTCGGCTCGTTAGCTCGTGAACAAACTCGTTAACTGATTTACTTTGAAAATATAAAATTATTAACTAGATATAATTATTTTCTTTCTATAATTAGTAATTATTGTGTTAAATCTCTAACTATTTTTATTTGTTCTAATAAATCAATAAATATATTATGCTATTATGGATAAAATAATTTATTTTTAAATATAATAATCAATATTCTAAACATATATCTAAATTTAGAAAGCTTGTTTGGGTTCGATTAAAGCTCGAATAAGCTCGTGAGCTCGAAATATTCGATAAATAAAACTCGAGACTCGGCTCGATACTAAACAAACCAAGCTTGAGCACGATAGTGTTCGGCTCGATTCGATTCGATTACACCCCTAGTTTTATCCATACCGATATGAAATCACTCATAACTCATTAAATTATAAAGCAACGATTTCGGTTCCAGTTTTGGTTCTGGTCCGATTCTGGTTCTAGACCTGCTCAGATCAGGACCGCTTAAGACCCATAGTTGATGGTCCTGGTCCGGTCCGGATCCAGTATCTAATGGGTCGGTTCTAGAACCAGAATCATTACTTATTTATTGGTTCTGATTCGGATAAAACTCACTCATTGACATCCCTAGTACAAACCAACACGTATAAATATAATCAATGATCAAAACAATCACCATACTCATGAACAAGTGAAATTAATTACGAAGAAAACCAAGAAAAAACTCGAAGGGTATCTAAATTCATAAATGGATCAAGCATAATACATAATTCTACTCGAAACCATCAGCACAAAACTAGCACAAGAAACCAACCTTTCAGCATAAACCAATAAAGGGAAGAAGTTGCAGCTCCCAACTCAAATTCCTTCTTGAAAGAAAATAGCTGAAAGCAAAGAAATAAAGAAAAAAGGGGATCACGCAATCTCCTAAACTTTGCACTACGTTTTGAGAAGCACCACCATGAAATTATGTAGATATTATTATGCCGCTAAAGAAAAGAAATAGACCAATCCACATGAATATTTTGCATGAAGGTTAGAGCTAGTATATTTTCATTTAAAAGAAATGGCACCTGCAATTGGGTTTTTGAAACAGCAACCACTACTACAACGTTGGGTTTGTGGGCTTCTTCTCGTTGGTCTGCATAGTGTATGACATGTTGTGTTCTGCTCCTCATGTGTTTGTGTAGTAAAAGTCCAAATGTTGATTGATGCATCAACTTAGATTCTTTATGTTAAGAATTATAAGTCTTTTAACTAATTTTCTACTCTACCCAAATCTTGTTTTTTTGTCCTCAGCGTTTTGTATCACCCAAGTCTTGATTTTGGTTGGACAAGATTTTTTTTTGGTGAAGAAAGATTAGCGAAAATAGTGTGTTGCACGTAAAAAATATTATCTTCATCCATATTAAGTGTATCACTTGTGGATGATACGAGTTTTAATAAAATTATTGGTGGATGTTATTTGAATTGATAAATAGTCCCACCACATATTAGATTGTGAGCGATATGAATGATTTTTTGATAAATAATGAATAGTTGTGATGTTGAAAAATAAGTAATGTCCAAAAAAAAGATATATTTTTCGTGAAAGTCGAATAAATAATTGTGATATATTTATCATAGGCAGAGAGAGTACGACTGTTTGAGTAAATTTTTAATATCATTCTTAAATAATAATTGACATAATTGCTAGTCCTCTCGGGGTTTACCACTGGACTAGGTGTGAGAAAAACCAAACCAAACCCCAAAAATGAACCGAACTGAATCAAAATTAGCAATTTGGTTTGGTTTGTACAGTAAAACGATACCATTTGGTTTCAAATTTTGAAATTGAATTATTTCGGGTTGAGAAAATATTTCGATTTTCAACCCGAACCACCCAAAATATAATATTTATTTATAATTTATGTAAATTATGTTTTGTAATATTTTTAAATTCTAAATCTAAGAAGTAATAACACGGTAACTGAATATTTTTATATTCTAAACATAAGAAATAATTAATACTCTCTCCGTCTCATACAAGATGACCCGTATTCATTTTTGGGTTGTCCCACCCAAGATGACCGGTTTACTTTTAGGAAATAATTATCTCTTCAAAAGTTGTGGGACCTACCTATTTTTTATCACTTTAATCACTTTATAAGATTCTTCTAAATAACCGTACCTAAAAGAAATGAGTCGTTTTGGGTGGGACGGAGAGAGTAATATTTTTGAAAGTGTTGCTTCGCCTAAACACAAAATTATATGCATCGTTATCCACACACGTAGTAAAGCAGTGAATTAAAAACTTGAAGATCACCAAAGTAAAACTTTTCTACAGATTAAATTATAATCTGTAGGTGCCAATATGACGAAATTATTCACTATAAGATTTATAGCGAACATTAAAAAAACTCACTACTTTACCACAAGATAAAGTCGGAAAGTTGAGCACAAAAGCTATCTATCGAGATCTATGAAAAAGCTAAGAAGCTATCTCTCAAGATATATGAAAACTACTAAAGATTTCCTCACAACACTCGTGTACTAAAAAGAACAACCTTCTAACACCATTAGAAGTTAAAACACTCGTGTGATATTGGAAATATTACGAAAACAGACTCAACAACATAAATAGATCTTCAGTTGATTCTTCAAGAGTTGCGCCCTTTTGTTGTTGCTTTGGCTCTCCTTTTATAGAAGATGAGAAGCCTTGGACTGCATGTCATGGATCACGATCTGGCCCACTAAGGATGTGACTAAGTCTTGGCAGTTAATGGCATGACTTGCTCCTGGAAAGTAGGAACTGAACTGACTTAGTCCACCTGATCTCTAGCGATCTGTTTCCGTGTTCTCCAGTGTGTTACCATAGCATCCCGCGAAACATGTCGTAACCTGCACACCAAAGAGAAGAAACGGCAAAACTACACAAACAAACTAACTCCTTGAAATGAGGAGAATTAGTCAGAGTTAACCAACTCTAACAAACTCCCCATTTTTGCCTTTCTTCGCAAAAACTGCATATACACAACAATTTACAGTATATACAGTCTCCCCCTGAATCCCAACAATATACATAAAACAGAATGCACTCCCCCTGTAAACAATCTCCCCCTGTTTACACAAATATCATCAAAACATTTCCTGCCACACATTTAGCAACAATCAACCTAACATATTCATCATCAGAGCAGAAAACATTCATCAAAAAAACATCATACATCGCATCAAAAACATGCAAAAAGATCATCATAAAAACCATTAGATGTCCAGCATCATCCAACAACGACCACAACCTGTCTTAAAACATGTTCAAAAAAGAAAAAAAAAAGTTTAAGAGTTCATCGCCAGCAAACATTCATATGTCCACGTCCATCTTTCCATGTCCACTTGACATTCCAGCTTCAGTTCCAATTTGAGCTCCTCCCTCTACTTGTTCTCCCCCTTTTTGAGAAGAAAGGAGTCCAAGCAAGTCAATCCGTAAACCCGTTACTTCAAGCCGAGTCGACCTTATACTATCCAAAAAGCTTTGTTCAAGTTTTTGTAGACGATCCAGCATAGCACACACACTTGACCGGGGTAGATAAATCATCTCTTCGGATCTAGCTTCGGACTCTTGCCCATCTGTGGATTTTGAAGGATTATTCCATGGCTAATTTGGAAGCTTATTCCCCGAGAACAAAGTGTTGCTAATGGTGAATTGTTGAAAGTCCTCGAACAGCACGTCACGTGGTCCGTCTAGCAACCCCTGTTTTTTCAACAATTGATATAACAATGATGGAAACGGGAGTAAGGCTGGATTCTGT
This sequence comes from Salvia rosmarinus, assembly GCA_036937905.1. Classification (NCBI taxonomy): domain Eukaryota; kingdom Viridiplantae; phylum Streptophyta; class Magnoliopsida; order Lamiales; family Lamiaceae; genus Salvia; species Salvia rosmarinus. The sequence continues at coordinate 19,804 of JAODLM010000322.1, forward strand.
TTACCTGCAATGGCACCTATTTGTTCTACCACCAACTTACCTAAGTTGAATGGTATACCCTTTCCGATCTTGTATAACAGAATACCATGTTGCATAGTAACTACCGTACTGTTTGACGATACAATCCAATTAGACGTCATCAGTTTAAGCAGACGAATGCGATCGTTAAACAACCCTTTGGACATAGGACTCTTCCACTTCTTAACCCTTCCTCCTGTTATTTCTTTTGCGATCTCATCATTGTCATCAACAGACACATCATTAATTAGCTCATCAATCCCATAAAATGCGTTGACCTCACAGGCAGTAATATGAAAAACCCGACGCCTAAAATACACCTTACAATATTTGTTTGAGGTACACTCAGCGAAAGATTTGTCCATGTTTGCATAAACATGCCTTATCACGTTTTTGGGGTAGGGATGAATAGCCGAAACAGTTTGAAGTAGACCACGTTCTTTCAAGAAATCAACAAGATTATTTTGGGCAAAAGTTACCTCATCAATTTTTTGCTCGTTCAAGCACTTCGAATGCTTCAATTGTTCCCACCTTTTTTCAGCTTCTTTTGAGTAGAATTTGAAAGAAATCGCTCTATCGACTTCAATATCGAATCTGCGAAGATTGAAGGATTCTCGAGCTAGAGTCTAATTTCCTCCCGGAATATGGGCTAAAGTGGTGTTGGAGAACTTTGTTGCTTCATCTCGTGACAAGGCAACTGTGGAACATCGGCTTGGTTTTGGTTACGGAACACTTTCTTTTGCTTTCCTTTCTTGATCACCGTTCTCTTGGTCTTTTAGAATTTCACCTAGTGAAGCGTCGTCATCGGAGTTTGAACACGGCTGGCCGTGCTCTTTTGGTTTCGAACCTATGTCTTCTTCCGAGTGTCCAGATGAGTCACTATGGGATACTCATGTTTCTGCCTTTGATTCGGAGGATGTCTCTGTGGCAGTCTGGCCGTCACGTGGGTCGCCAGATTCTGGAGTAGGTTCTCTGGGAGGTGGAACTTCCTTTTTCTTTTGGGCTTTTGACGATATAGAAATTACCGGTGATTCACCAGTAATGTCAATATGAATCGATGAGCCCGGGCCTCCTAGGCGTGATTGGCGAGGTATACGCTCCGACCTCCTCGTTGGCACAGTTGCCCTTTTTCTTTTCTTTCCCGTTTCTTTAGGATTAGATGGCTCGCCCTTTTCGAGATATATGATTTGAAGAGGTGTTGGTTTTAAAGGTTCCATTGGCAACACTAGAGTCCTCTCCGGTGCAGTTTCCGGCGTCGTATTAGGGTTTGGTTCTGTGGATGGCTTTTGTGTCGACGCTAATGCCTATTGAAATTCGGGAGAACTTTCCAGGAACTTGATGAGACCGGCGAGCAGAGCAGAGGTGGCTGGATCCATTTTTCTGGAGAGAAAAAAGGTTAAACGTGCCAAAATAAAAGAAAAGATAGAATGGGATGTTATTCAAGCCTTTGCAATGAGTAGGCGTTCAGTGATTTGATCGAGTGTCAGTGCGGCAGATTTATACGTAGAGCTACAGTCAATTGGATAAGCACACTGCCGATTTGACAAATATATCTCTTTAACCAAACCCTAGTTTTAAGAAACGAAACCATAGCATACAATGCCACAAAAATAGGAGATAAATGGGGATTAGTTGAGATATAATCAGATTATGATAAATGTGATACCAACTCAACCTATTTTTTCGCTGATATCTCCAAAAAGATAGGGGATTAACGGAACAGATGTTCCAAAAATTCTGGGATTACTCACGGATTTATAGGGGTATTTCACATATTGTTATCGTAACATCTCCATAAACATAGGCTCATTAATCTGAACAAATCATATAAATACGGTCCCATGTAAAATTCGACAGACCTTTGTTGTGAGCTTTGAAAGCAATCATGGCTGCACGTTTTGTAGGTATCATCGCCGCGTGACGCCGTGCCCCCAAACTACTTTGGTGTTTTACGTATTACTAAATATTCTTCATCATGTTGAGCTATCTCGTTAGGAGAACATGTTAGATAACAAATTTCAACACAATAAGTGTTATCAAATAAATAGTTGTATCACCTTCGGATATTACGGTTTTGTGATACAAACAAACATATTCAAGCTTTATTGGCGAGAGCAAGACCAAGAGATCTCGAAGACTCGTAAACCTCTCGTGGTCTAGGGGCTTCAATGAAAATATCGTGATTTGATTTTCGGTTTTCACATAATCTAACTTGATTACCTCATCCTCCACCAAATCTCTTATAAAGTGGTGTCGTATATCTATGTGTTTCTTCCTAGAATGTTGAACAGGATTCTTAGAGATATTGATTGCACTTATGTTATCACAGTATACCAAAAGCTCGGTGCTCACAATCCCATAGTCGTTAAGCATTTGTTTTAACCAAATGAGTTGAGTACAACAACTTCCCCTTACTCGTGCTACGCCTCGGCGATGGATTGAGAAACAGTTTTGCTTACGACTATGCCAAGACACCAAATTATTTCAAGATAAAACAGCCCCCACTGTACTCTTTCTATCATCGGTATCCCCAAACCCAATACGAATCACTAAATCCAACCAAATTCGTGTTCGTGTCTTTTGAAAAGAAAATGCCAGGTCCGGTGTTCCGAAACATACACGATAACACGTTTGACAACCTTTAAATGTGACATTTAGGCAGCTTGGTACTAGCGCCAAACACACACGCCGAACATTAAATGCGGTCGTGTGGTGGTGAGATATATGAGACATCCTATCATTGATCTGTAGAGTGTTGGGTCAACATCTTCTCCAGCATCATCTCTTGTCAGTTTGTCACTTGACCCCATTGGCGTTTTCATATGCTTTGCTCCTTCCAGCTCGAATTTTTTCACCGTATCCCTCGTGATACTTGCTTTGGGATACGAAAATTTCATCATCCATTTGCTTGACTTGGAGACCTAAGAAATACATTAGTTCTCCTACCATGCTCATCTTAAATTTAGACGACATAGCACCTGCAAACTCATCAAGCATTTTTTGTGAGGTAGATCCAACTATCATATCATCCACATAAATTTGTATGATAAGAATGTTGTGCTGATTTCGTTTTATAAACAATGTTCTATCAGCATTCCCTCGAACAAACCCGAAATCAATTAAGAACTTTGTTAAATGACCATACCATGCTATCGGTGCTTTCTTGAGACCGTATAATGCTTTCTTTAACCTGAAAACATGGTTAGGCTTATGTGGATCTTCAAATCCCTTGGGCTGTTCGACATATACCTCTTCTTTGAGTTCATCATTTATGAATGCTCCTTTGACATCCATTTGATATAGCTTGATGTTCAAATAACATGCAATGGCTAGGAGCAACCTTATGGACTCAATGCGTTGAACCGGTGCAAATGTATCGTCAAAGTCTATGCCTTCTACTGAGTATATCCTTATGCGACAAATGCGGCTTTGTTGCAATTATGACACCAAATTCGTCCGATTTGTTCTTGAAAATCCACTTTGTTCGATAACATTCCTATCCATGGGTTTGAAACAAGATACCACACATCATTTCGAACAAATTGGTTAAGTTCATCATGCATAGCAACAACCCGAACTCATCACCCAAGGCTTATTTTATGTTCTTAGGCTCAATTTTAGAGACGAAACATATAAAACATGGCATTGAAGCACATGTGGATGAAAAACATACCATCTCTCTGTAGTTCAATGATGTTGTACCTCGTGTTCGAATACCATCTTGAACGTCACCTATGACTTGAGAGATTGGGTAATTCTTACGTATTCTTCTTGGAGGATCTCGTCTTTCTTATTGTTGGACGTCAGTTTGAGCTTCATCCTCCGTGTCACTAGAACCTTCAGATGTTTGTGTAGATGTTCCAGTGGTTGTGGCTGCAGCAGTGGGGACAGCACTGCCGCTAACAGCCTGTTGGACAGGATTCTCCGAGTCTTCTATAAATTCAGCCACATTCTCATCTTGTCTTTTCCCTACGAGATTAGCCTGATCATCAAAAACAATATTTACGGACTCTTGAATGGTCCGTAATCTCAGATTATACACACGGTATGCTTGACTATTTAGAGAGTACCCTACGAAAATTCCTTTATCGCTCTTCTCATCAAACTTAGTGAGATACTCTCTATCATTCAAGATGTAGCAAACACACCCAAACACGTGAAAATATTTGAGATTAGGTTTCCTTCCTTCGTAATTTCATATGGTATTTTGAAGGAACACGGTCGAATGTTCACGCGATTTTAATATGACATGCGGTGTTATGACCTCACCAAAAACGTTTGGGATGGACCTTTCGAACTTAACATAACTTGTGTCATTTCTATTAGAGTTCTATTCTTGCGCTCACTACACCATTTTGTTGAGGTGTTTTGGCGCGAGAGAATTCTTCGAAAATTCCTTCTTCTCACAAAATTTGTGAAAGAGATATTCTCGAACTCTCTTCCATGATCGATCGGATCCTTGACACTGAACACCAAACATGTTAAAAATTCGCAAAGAGGATTTTAAATGTTTCAAACGTGTCTGATTTTTCTCGTAGAAAGAATGACCACGTGTACCTTGAAAAATCATCCACAATGACATATGTATACCTCTTGCCACCCAAGCTTTCGATCTCGACAGGTTCTACTAAGTCCATGTGAAGCAGCTCAAAACAGCGTGTTGTACCATAATATTGCTCGCGATGTTGTACAACAGCGTGGGGAACATGGGTCTGTTTTCCCATTTGACAATCACCACAGACCACCTTTCCTGCTTCTGCCAGCTTTGGTAGTCCACGTACTGCTTCCATTTTGTTTAACCTGTCAAGATTTCTAAAGTTAGTATGTCCTAACTTTTGATGCCATAACACACTCTCATCAACTTGTGCCTTATTGCACTTTGGTTCGTCAGCCATATAACAGTTATCGGCTGACCTCTGTCCTTTCATGAGACATGTGTTCTTACCATCATAGACCTCACAAGAATCTTTGTCAAATTTCACTTGCAACTCTTCGTCACATAATTGACTTATGCTTATAAGATTTGCCATTAAACCTTGTACGTGCAAGACATTCTTGAGGCTAGGTAAACCTTGGACATTAAGGAGTCCTTTGCCTATGATTTTTCCTTTAGAACCACCTCCAAATGATACACTACCCCCGTCATACAACTCGTAGTTGGAAAGACAGCTTCTGTTACCAGTCATGTGATGGGAAAAGCCGCTATCAAAATACCATGAACCTGAAATGTTAGTTTTCAATGCAGTATAAACAACATGACATTTTACATCATCTTTTCTGACCCAAACCTTTTTTGAGTCAGTTCCTCTGTTGATCGTGTTTGTTGTAGTGTGTGTAGAGCAGTTCTGGGGTCTGTGCACATAAGTGTTCTTATAACATGACCTAGGCATCATCATATGTTCATTAAAATCAGCATTCGGTTTATAACAGAAAGGCCTAATGTGACCAGGTGTAGAGCAGTAATGACATACATATTTTCTATGTTTTCTTCGTGTCATTTTTACCCTTTTTACCGGTTCACCTTCTTTAACGAATGGTTTCCCATTTGTGGCGACAATTGTGGGAACACCAGTGTTAGGAACATGCGTAAAACCTAAACCAGTAGTATCTGTTTTACCTATTAACAAAGCATCATCTAATTTAGACGTACCTATGTTCCACTTTCTGAACGTACCTTGTGCCACTTCAAGTTGACAAGTCACCTTGTTTAGTTCGACTTCCCTTTGTGTTACCAAGACTTCAAGCTTAGCCAGAGATGCTTTCAGCCTCATATTCTCTCTTGATGTGAGCTCAAGATCTCGACTTTGTCCTTTCCATTTTTCACTTTTTCAACTCTTGTACTATGGCGATAGAGTCTTCATCGTAATCGCCCTCACAATCTGTATCATTCACAAGAGCATTTAAGCAAAAAAAACTTGAATAATAGTCGAGATCATACCGTTTGATCTTGGATCAAACCGATCGTATATTCCTCATCGATCGACAATGTTACGGCAATTGCGACGTGAGTCTTTGTGCAACGAGGGTTGGCGCATTGTCGTCGTATCGTATTTACCTCTTGAAGAACTCGACCGTCATCACTCCATGATACCCGATCGACTTTCCTCTCTTCCCTAGCGTGTTCGCATTGGTTTGCATAATGACCATACCTTTGCATTCACGGCATTGGATACCTTCAATATTGGAGAATCATACCTAAGCGTGTCCGAGGAAAAGACTTCATCATCGGGTCTTGGTGGAGTGAAGCTTTGAGGTTTTGAAGGCGGATATTCTACCATTCGATGATTTTGATCCATAAGTCTGGCTTGAACTTTCTCCTTGTTCATCTTCCTTACCATAGTGTTGAATTTCACGGTGATTAGAGCAACATCATCGATGACTTTGATTTCTGCACTCTTCTTCATCATCCAACTTAATTATCTCGCGATGTTCCCATGGATGTTGCGCCCGTGATGAAGGCAACAGTCGGCTTCTTATTGATTGCACCTTTCTCCTCCAGATTCATCTCGTATGTCTTGAGTGAATTCATGAGATCCATGAACTCAATGGCTGCAACCGTTTGAGATGTTTTAATAGCCGTGACCTTCATCTCAAATCTTGCGGGTAAGGTTCGAAGAGCCTTGGACACCAGCAACTTGTTACTTATCGCTTCACCAAGATCTTGGCACTCATTGGCAATATCCAATATCCTCTTGGTGTAGTCGTTGATGTTCTCTTCTTCTCCCATTTTCATATTCTCAAATTTGGAAGTGAGAATGCGAAGTCGAGACTCCTTTATACTTGTATCACCCTCACAATACCGTTGAAGAACATCTCATGCATCTTTCGCAGACGCGCTGTTCTTAATCAATTTGAACATCGTCATGTCCACGGATGCGTAAATGGCATTGAGGGCCTCTCGTTGAAGTTTGCGTCGTCAACACGATCTCTTGTCCTTTGTCGTGACGGTGTTGGGGTAACATCGCCACGAACATCGGTGGTCTTTGGGATGACCATCAATTCTCCACGGACTGTCATGCTTTGACATCAATGGACTTGATGTATGAGCGAATTCTGGTCTTCCAGTAGGAGTAATTCGATCCATCCAAGATTGGTGGTCGATAATAACCAGCATTGTTTGAATCCATGGCGAAATTACAGCGAAGATACCTGACATGATCTCACTCAGTGTATCGAGTGTAAGCTCTGATACCAATTGAAAGTGTTGCTCGCCTAAACACAAAAGCTGTTATGCATCGTTATCCACACACGAGTAAACAGTGAATTAAAAAACTTGAAGATCACCAAAGTAAAACTTTTCTCTGATTAAATTATAATCAGTAGATGCCAATATAATTAAATTATTCACTATAAGATTTACAATGAGCGTTACAAAACTCACTACTTTACCACAAGATAAAGTCGGAAAGTTGAGCACAAAAGCTATCTATCGAAATCTATGAAAAAGTTAAGAAGCTATCTCTCAAGATATATGAAACTACTAAAGATTTCCTCACAACACTCGTGTACTAAAAGAACAACCTTCTAACACCATTAGAAGTTAAAACACTCGTGTGATATTGGAAATGTTACAAAAGACTCAACAACATAAACAGATCTTGATTGATTTTTCAAGAGTTGCGCCTTTTTGCTGTCGCTTTGGCTATCCTTTTTGTAGAAGATGAGAAGCCTTGGACTGCATGTCATGGACTAAGTCGTGGCAGTTAATGGCATGACTTGCTCCTGGAAAGTAGGAACTGAACTGACTTAGTCCACCTGATCTCTAGTGACCTGTTTCCGTGTTCTCCAGTGTGTTTCCATCGCATCCCGTGAAACATGTCGTAACCTGCATACCAAAGAGAAGAAACGGCAAAACTACACAAACAAACTAACTCCTTGAAATGAGGAGAATTAGTCAGAGTTAACCAACTCTAACAATTTTTATATAAATTACTCCATTCGTCCCATTCAAGACCACATTTTTTCGGCACGGTTATTTAGGAGAAGAGTATAAAGTTATTAAATTGATAAAAAAAATAGGTAGGTCCCACAACTTTTGAAGAGATAATTATTTCCTAAAAAGAAAACAAGCCATCTTGGGTGGGACTGTCCAAAAAGGAAAACATGTCATCTTGGGTGGGACGGGGGAGTATATTTTTCATAATTTTAAAAAAATTGATTTTATCTAAACCGAACCGAACTGAAATTTTCGATCGTTTGGAAGAAAATTTCGATGCGATTCGATTTGCATTTTTTAAAATTTTGATTTTTGGATTTTTCGGGTTCGGTTTAAGACCGAACCGTCCGAATGCTCACCCCTACACTGGACCTCCAAATAAGACGAGGTAGCAAATTATTAAAATACTCAAAAGTATACAAGAGAGGCAGGTTAGGCAAAGTCAATATTGTTAGAATAGATTTTTTTTCTATAATTAAGTAGCAGATTATATACACCCGAGTAATTAAATGTATGTTTTTGTCATTTTACTCAGACAAAATCATCTATTTGAAATGATTGTGTAATCGCTTATTCTAACAATGAGATTACCAGCACTTATGTTTAAAAAATATATACATTGATCCACTAAAAATTAATAAACAAAAATTAAATAATTAAAAAAGGTTGGAATAGATAATGAAATATCACTTTCAAATTGATAATCAGTTTATTCTTTATGCTACTCCTCCGTGTCCTGATTTTGTATTAGGACCCAATGCGTAGATCAATGCAAAATATCTTTATTTTGTGTATTTGCAATTAGTATGTTAGCAAACATAAAACGATGAGGCATACGTAATTTTGCATTTGCCTGCACCAATTATATACTCTTTCAATCTCATTATTGTTGGCTTACTTCTCTTTTTTGGGTCGTCTCATTATTATTGATTTATTCTAAAAAATGAATTATTCTTAATACAAAAATACCTCAAATTCCATGAACTATACTAATTTATATAAAAAAACTCAATTCTTCTTAATTTACGTGTAAAAAACTTTTGATTCAAGAATATTGGAACAAAGGGAGTGCATGTTTTTACAATAAGCTTTTCTTTTTTCCTTTTCTTTTTTGAAATAATTGTGATTTCAAATCTTGGTAATAAGTACTTTCTCCATCCACCAAAAAATTGCATTATTTTTTACATATGAGTTTTAATACATTGTAGTAGGTGTAAAGCATGGGCGGATCCAGGTAGGGGCTGCACCGGGCGCTAACCCAGTGCAACCCCCAAACTTTTTCTTCCTTCTATGTATTATATTAAACTCAATTCAAAATTAGCACAGTCCAAAATAATTAAAAAAATAAAACAAAATTGTTATTATTGGGTTTTCTTATAAGGTTATAAGAGTGAAAAGGATCAGCCACCATTTTTGAATGGAGAAATTGGAGCAGTCAAAACAGAAAAGAGACCACCAAAATGAAAATTGTAGCCTTTTTCTCCTTTCGAATTTTCGTTGTAGCTTCGTAAAATTGGTTTCCGGAGATTGAATCGTTAGATCACCGTGATTTTTGGACAGCAGCTTCAAAGCACCCGAGACAATGTTTTGGGCGGTGGAGATCGGATTTTGAGGTTCGAAGGTCGGGTTTCATAGATCTGAACAGAGGAGAATTTATGGTGATATTTTTCTTGATCTTTGCTCGATTTTGATTCCATATATCTTGATGTGTTTATTTCCGAGTGTATGATGTTTTGTATGTCTCTAGTATAATCTAGAGAAGATTGTGTACTGCTTCATTATTGATGATAGTGGATTTAAGCGGCTTTAATAGTCCCGTGGTTTTTTCATCTCTTTCGTTTTGAGAGGTTTTCCACGATAAAATTTTGTGTCTCCTTATTGTTGCGTGCCTACTGTTTTGAGCGACGTATATTGGTGCTTTTAGAATATCCTATTTTTCTGCATCCTCAAAGGTTCATACGAGTCGGGAAAATTAGCCAAACAAAGGTGTCATATTCTTCCTCAACGCTGCATCTACTCAAGTGTTTGTTGATGTTGCTCTCTGCTTTTGTTTGTTCGTCAAAGTTCAAGTTCAATTGCGTACCAAGTTTTGCAGGTGGTTTGACGGATGGATTCCTAAAATTTACGCTAAAGAAGGGTTTATATTGAAAGAAATTTTATTAAAAATATAGATATAAACTCAATTATTGATGAATTTTATGTATTTAAATCTCGCAATACAACTTATGAAAACATAGAAATATTTTAGCATTTATGATATTTAATACACCGAAGTACTTATTTTTCAGCCCACCCATCATTAATTTCTGGATCTGCCCCTGGTGTAAAGTATATGGAGAAAGAGTCTAATGTTATAAGTGTAAAGTGATGATTTTTTTTATAAAAAAATTGATAGAGAACATAAAAATTATGAGATTTAGAAACCATATCCAAAAATAAAATAAAATATAAGCTTTTAATAATCGGTCGTAAAACTAGTTATATCCGTGTCCGTCTAACATATATTCATCGAATCTACAAACGTACAGCCCAATCTTTTCGTTTACAGGTCAGATTTGACAACTCTAATCCCTAAGTCATAATCAAGAAATTAGTCCAAAACCGGCCCATATTCGATGAAGATAAAGCCCAAACTCATGTCAGGCAGTCTAACGTATAATAAAGGCTTTTATAATCATGATTTATATGAAATTAATTGCTTGCATTATTAAGCAACCTACCTAATCAGTAATCAGTAATCACCCATAAATTATTGGATGATATGAAGGCAGTTTCCACGCACTACAGTAAACCCCACCAAAATCTTATCACACTGACATCATTTTTAATTCTTAATTCAGTTAAAACCCGAAATTCAAGAAAGCCTGTCTCAGTCAATACTTTTAAAATTAGATTGGTGAGTGACTGTTTAAGTTGATAAATTATTAACTCAATTCATTGTTTCGACAAAAAGTTTAATATATATAAACCGACTGTTGTACTAAACACTTTTTAATTATATGTAGTGGAATTACAAACTTGCTTACATATAATAAGATTAAAGATAACGACAAATTTACTTAATCAAATAAGTAGAAGATGTGGCATAATAGGAGCATTATTCCCTCCTAGATTCAACTTGATCCTTTATAATTTGCAAATATATGTATAGCGTTGATAGGCAAAAATGTCCAAATGGGATAACGATATGATGGAATTACCAAAATTCATGTAAATGTATGGCATATATCTATTTATTAGTAAATGGTTGATATTACTTTTATTCTTGACAAGTCCGCCATGATTTTTTTGTATTATGATAGAAATATACTTATGTTTTTTTGTTTGGTGGAGCAAAAGTCAGTGATTTCAGTTTTGATTTGAATTATACCGGTACTTGTTAATCTCGAATCATTTAATGTAAATAATAATGGTCGATTTTTAGTTTTTGACAGAAGTCATGAAATGATGAATTATTAAATTATCAGCTATAAATAAAATTGTGCTGATATTATCAATTATAAATTAAATTGTGACATGTACTATAAATTATAAATTAAATTATGACCGGTATTATCAATTATACTTTAAATTGTGATCGGTTTTAAGAAATTCTTGATCGGTCCTATCAATTATAAAATAAATTATTTATTTAGAAGTGATGAATTAATATAAAAGTATGGTCAAGTTTTGCAAATCCAATTGAAAAACTAAAAATAATTAAAAAATTAGAAAATTTAAATGAATCTCGATCTGTTTTATCCAATAGGTTGTGATCGGTTTTTGTGAAAGTTGACCGATTTTACATGAATCTCGATCGGTTTATAATTGATTAGGTGACCAATGCAACCTATTAGAACCTCTCAAACAATGCTTCACCACCAAATCGAAGCAACTTCGTCTAAATATAATATAAGTACTCAATTTTATAATAAGTTGTGACTGTCGAATTTTCATTAATTATATCGGACCTCAAAAATATATGACCTATAAAAAAGGTCAATTCAATCAGTTAATATAATATATGAATAGTTAATAATAAACAATAAGCAATACAAAAATAATATAAATAATTATAACAATTAATTATCCATGGTTCGTGGTTAAATTATCGACAAAAGGTGCATAATTAGTTACTACATTAATCATAATTCAAATTATTCACATAAATTTAGATTAAAATTAAGAAAAATTACCGCCAATATAATTGCCAATAATTGTACTCTAATTAATTTTCAATAATTATCTATTTGTGTGAATAACCCTCCCAAATAAACACATATACATGAAAACAACAAACAATAAAATTGTTCGCAATGACCATAAAGCCGGCCAATTTAACCTTAAATTGGTTGACCACTTAAATTGATAATTTATACGGTCTTATGAGCTAATTAAATAATGAGATGCTTGTTCGATTTTACACAATAATTAAAGTCTCGACTAGACTATTGGAAATTTCGATTGGATTGAACAAAAATCAACATATTAAATTGTTCAACCTAATTATATGCGCTATTTTAACAAAATACATGTCCTAATTTCATTAAATTATGTGAGCTAATTATAAGCCTCGAAAATAAACATGTATAAATAACTAAATAAAACAACAAAAATCCTCGAAAATAAACATTATGCTCTAAATTTTCTATATAAATCATTGTGCTCGAAACATTATGCTTACATTATCCTCTTAATTTTCCATCAATTTCGTCAACAATAAATTAACTAAATAAAACAATAAGAACTCTAGAAAATAAACAAGTATAAACCTAAACAATAAACACATACAAATAATAATAATTGATAAAATCGTGTGTGTGTTGGCCTAGTGATAGAGTGGTTAATGTCTGAAGCCAAAAGTCTCGGATTCGAGTCCACCGTGACGCAGCCTTTAAAATTTATGCATTAAATTGACCAAAAAAAAATAATTGATAAAATCGGACGAATTTTAATTTGATGGTCCTTGGGAGTACGTAGGAGAAGGGGGGAGAATATACCAGTTAAGGCAAATTAAAATTTTCTTTTCTCAAAACTAGACTTCTACATTATCAGTAGATATCGGTTAATTGATATCATTTCGATCGATGTCGATCGCATTGATCAATTCAAGATATGAGAGTCTTGTTCGAATGTTATCGATTAGCAAACCCATCGACCGTGAGGCACCGGTCGGTGACCGAACCGATGTGCTTGTGAAATATGGTAGTTACGTTTTTGCCTTTACTAAAAACTCAAACTCGCTAAAAATACTTAGTCAATTATTGACTTAGTTAGTTTTCAGTTTATCTATTCAATATCAAACTGATACTGATAGAGTGTTTTAAAATAGTGTTGTGTTGTGTGTGCCAGTGATATCAGTTCAATAAAATACAAAGTAAATACGATACTGAAAGTAAATAACTAAATATAAATTATACTTAGTTTTTACGTGGTTCGAAGATATCAACTGCTAAATCCACGGACTGATTGCTCGGTCAATCCATTAACAAGGATTTAGTCTTATTTACGGGCATAAGATATAAACTTAGATATAGACTTTAACATTTTCCATATCTTACTGGTGCTAGTAAACCTTTGACTGCTTACGGATGCAGTCGACTTAATTTCTTGCTTACAGGTGCAAGATAACCAAGCTTTCAGTAACTAAAACTCTGTGACCTACTTGTCCAACTTCTACTTAAACTAGAGGGTTTTGAGTAGATTGTTTTTCCAACTAAAAGTTGAGTCATCACACGCGACAGACTCGATATATCTAGGCTTAAGATATACAAAATAGTATCCTAGACTTTAAGGAAGTGCATATTGAAATCTTGAGTTAATAGATATATTTTAGCTCTAAAAGTTTTCAGATAACACTTTGTAAACTCCCTTCTTCGAAATCGCTAGGTAAAAGTTCTTGAAAAATGAGCTTTAATTGCTTTAGAATATTCGAATGTGCAATGTTTCGGTTGATGAAAAATCTTAATTTACCCGAATTCCTGAGGATCTATCTTGGGTATTTAATTCATCATACATTGATTATATTCATAACATGCTTTTATATAATTAATTGTAACATATAGGGTTTTCTCATGTTTACCTACGAATTTCTGACAAATCTGATCAATGACTGACTTCAGCTTTGATCTTTCGGACTATATCCCAGATCTGATCTTCAATACTGAATGAGAGTAATTTATGGAGAACACCACAAAATTTTCACCCCCTAGTCTATCTTGGTGATTTTCAAAAATCACATTCGAGGAGATGGATGATATGTTTTTCTCCTATCTTGTACTTATAGTGCCCTTCCAAAAATCCTATTGTGATAGGACTCTGACACATCTAATAAATATAATAATTATCTTATTCCCTAAAGATAATTCATTTATAGAATAATTATCTCTTGATATCTAATAATATCATATAATATCTATCTAGTCAAGGAGATGAGTTAATACAATAATCAAAACATAATCTCAGTAGAATCCTCTATGGGTGGACAAAAATTCCCAGACAGTAGGTCTTGATGGGCCAGTCCAGGGATCAAATATAAAGAATAAAAATGAGCTTCAAGTGGATTAATTATCTTATGTTCAGTCCATAACATAAATTAATTCATAAATATTTGTTCATTCCACTAGAGAACAAATGTTGAATTACCCTTTTATTGCTGAAGTTGAGCCAGACTTGTACTTAGATTTACGAATCCCCGTATTTAAGATATCACGCGTCCTTTAATTATTTATAGCACTCTGACTGCTTAGAATAATTAATCTCTTACTAAATGTTTTTAGTAGTACCACTTAACCTTATTATTGTACTTGAGCTAACTCAACTTGCAGGGTTTAGTACAATAAAACCTTTTGATCCCCTTAAGAGGATGTCATCATCCTAAACGAAAACGGTGACTCGATACAGATAACCAGCATGACATATAAGCATTGTCACCACCCAAGATGCGAAAAATATTGTGTTATCTTATGTAACCCTCACCCATAACAAGTCAAAGTGATGGTAAGCAACTCATACTCACCTGAAACCTTATCAAGGTTTAGATCAACGTAAAGTCACCTAGAAGAATTCATCTCACTATGATCCATCAATACCTCAAGACGTACCAACATAGATAAGCAACAAAGTCAAATTACTTCTTATCTATACTGCAGCCTATACCAACAACTCATCCTCAAGTTGTCTCCGCTGTGATCCTTTTTATATCTCAACCAGCTTAACCAATCATACGAAATTCTGTGATCTTCTACATACTGTAAAATCTAACTTTTGTATGAGATAAACGGACAACATATGCAATCAAGTAAACAATTCATATATGAGATCAAAATAGTGGTAACAGGAAACATTGTATGAAATATTAATCAATATACTTTCAATATACAAATCTAATATCAGTAACCTTCAAATGTTGGATTCTGTGCATATTTATAGAGGTGACTATGAATAGTGTCATTGGAGAGAGCATCAATCACATCCATTCTACTTGCTGTTTGAATTATTCCCGTTTGAATCCTCGTACGTCGTTGTCGGGGTCTGCATCATCATATACTTTAGCTCTGTAACTCTGAAAAGTGGATCTGACATGTTAGGACTTCTGCAGGTACGCTACGACACGTGATGAGTCAAACACTCAATGCTTAAATAATTATGTGTTTCTTCAGTTGAGTTGACTCCGTATTTTTTCAATACATTGACTTCAGGTTGAGCTAGTCGAGTTTGCTCCATCTTTTATCAGTGAGCTGGACTTCTTCTTTTATCAGCTTGGGAACATGAGTTAGTGTGACACTTCAACTTTGACGTAGATATAGCTAACTTTGACTTCTTGTCAATAGCTTTGACTTGTCATCAACAACTTTAACTTTTTAGCTGCTGGTATGACACTTAGTCATATTTCTGACTTCTTTGTCTTTAGTAGCGTCAAGTCTTCTATCTCTGAGCTTTTGTCTTCAGCCTTCCGACTTCACTCTCCAGAAGCTTTGTTCATTGGTATCGTTGTACATAAGTCTTGATCTTCCTCCTCGACTT
Source organism: Salvia rosmarinus (assembly GCA_036937905.1). Lineage (NCBI taxonomy): Eukaryota > Viridiplantae > Streptophyta > Magnoliopsida > Lamiales > Lamiaceae > Salvia > Salvia rosmarinus. The sequence goes on from JAODLM010000322.1 coordinate 35,762, forward strand.
AAGTCTTCGCCACCATCCCGACTTCGCCTTTAGTCTTTAGTATGCGATCTCCAGCAGTGCTTCTCTTCAATTGCGTTTGTACTGATACTCTTATCAGTACGACTGGCTTCAGTCCTGCTTAAACTCCATTAGTCTTGGGCCTGTCCAAACTAGTAGATCTTCTACTGAAACATGTAACCAAAAATGTTAACTTCCTAACATGCGAGCACCATTATGTTACATCAGCAGAGCAATCATCAGCGATTTTTGGGATCTATTCAAAACACGCAGTTAAGACATAATTTTCCCAAAGATAATTATTTGGGTAAAACTGGTCGTATTTTCCATAAAACCAGTCAAGCTTCTCCAAAAATCGGATGACCAATTTAAAGAAAAACCCGAATTGTTTTAAGGGAAAATACGTTTGATTTTACACTAATAATTATAATTTTTCCGGTTTTATCGATTGTGTTCACGATAATTCAAAAAATATTCACAATAAATCGAAAATTAATTGACCCAAAACATGAAAATTTGAATAACTTACTTGTTCAGATATAATTTTGTCACTACTTTTATTCTCCAATGCAAAAACACTCAAAGCTACAAAAATTGAAGGAATTTTTTTTGTAAAATTCATAAACAGTTCGAAAGATGGGCGTTTTCGAATTAAAGGAAAAATTTCGAGAATAAGGATGAGAACTTTTCGAATTTATGGATGATTTGAATTGTAATACCCTTCAGGGGGTGGGGAAGAATAAATAGGGAGCTTTCAATTGTGTAATACCTTTCGTTCGGGAGGTTTGGGGGCAATAAATATAGTGAGGGTTTACAAATTTAAATTTTTTAGAATATTAATTAGTGGTAAAACAGAATCTCTATATTTTTCTTTCATTTTCACTTTTTTCCCTCTTTTTCAGATTTGGGTAAGCATTTCTCCAAATTTGGTTGTTTTTTTCTTAAAAATTGAATCCATAGATACATATATTATATTTTACTTTGAATGAGTAAATTCTACATACTTTTATTAATTTGGGTATATTCCACATATACCTTATCAATTTGGATATTACAATTTTTCTCTCTGTCTATCTCTGTATATATAGGGTCGGTACTGAGGGTGAGCTACCATAGGCAATGGCCCAGGGCTCACCATCCCAAGGGGTCCCAAAATATTATATTTGTTCATATATATATATATATTATAATTTGGCCTAAAAATGTTGTCTCTTGTTAAATAAAAATATATCCTCATTTCGGTCCAAAAATATTGTATCTTGTTAAATAAAGATATGTTTTCATGTGGACCCAAAAATATACAATATATCTCTCTTAAATACAATAAAAAATACAAGATTCATTAATTTACGTCAGGTTTTTGTGCGATTTTTCAACTTCTTGGCCCTCTTCATTCTGCTAAAAGCAGACAACTGCCCAAAAACAAAAAAATTCATTCCCAAAAATATTTAAATCGAAGAATTAGAACTGTGAAAATAAATAAAAGGAATTATAAACCATCTTGTATCTTCTACGGTTCTACCGATTCTTTGCAATCTACAACTACTTATTGTTCTTTATTATCTATAATTTGTTGTATTTGAGAGTTGAAATTGAATTTAAGAGGCAAAAGACTCATAGATTTTGATTTCAAGTTAGTAAAGTTATTAATTTGTTATTATATTATAATGCTATTAATATTTTTATAGTTATTATTGATTAGTTAAAGAAATTGTTAGAGATTGAAGATTATGCTATCCTAAGATCATAAATTAGAAAAAAATTTCTTTCTTTAAATGCTTGTTCTTGCTAGGATTAGGAGATAATTTCCAGTACCTAATAACAAGTATGATGAGTCATATTGTTCCTCCTATTTTGATTTTAATGAATTAGTGACATTGAATCTCTTATTCTTGCCCATTTGACAATGACAAAAACTTGGATGAGCTTCGCTACAGTGAAATTTCACCCTTATTTTTTGTTAAAATAATTATATATTAATTATGCGAGTAAGAATAATTAGATTTTATTAATTTATAATTAAATTTGTTAATTTTAATTATAATTGATTGATTCAAAATTAGAATTATTAATTCATAATTATGTTTTATTAATTCAGAATTAAGATTTATTAATTCAATAATTAAAGTTTATTAATTCAAAATTAGGATTTATTATTCAAAATTGGGGTTTATTAATTCACAATTAATGTTTATTTATTCCAAATTAGGATTTATTATTCAAATTAGGATTTATAAATTCATAATTAGAGTTTATTAATTCTAATTAGGGTTTATTAAAATAATTAGAATTTATTAATAATAATTAATTGATTAATCAAAAAATTAATTAGGTGGTCTCACTCTGCGGCAAGCACATGCAGGAGACCACCCCTTTGACCATTACTCAATATTAATCAATTCATTTTTCCAACCAGTTGCTCATTTTTCAATGACTTGTTAAATTTAGATTACATTTCTTTTTTTGATTTTAAGTAACATTCGAGACATAATACCTCTCAATCATCAAGTTCATCAAGGATGCTAATATTCCTTTACTAATAAACTTTTTTAAAATTTACATTTACTCATGATAATTTAATTATTTGATATTGACTTGGATGATTTATTTATGAAATTACAAATACTACAAATGACTTTGCCAAATGAGACTACGTTAGCTATTGAAATTCTTGAATTAATGAAAAGTGCAAATTGTTATCCAAATATTTGAAATTGTCGATATTGCATGGTTTGTCAATTTTGTGTATTAAAACATATTTTAGAAAATCTTGAAACAAATAATATTATAAATGAATTTGCAAGTAAAAAAGATAGAAGACATCATTTTATAAGTTTTAATAATTATTTTATATTTTTAATATGTGTCATAGTATATTTTTGTGATGGTAAATTGGTAAGTAGATGACTGATGTTTTTTGTGCCACTTCGAACCCTGTTTTTATCATGACCGATACTGTATGTATTATTTATAGTCATCAACTCGTTAATTCACCCACTCGTATTATAACATACAAACTATGTTGTAACTTCCAAAAATCAATATCTAAAAGGACTTCCAAAAATAAAATATAGTCAATAGTAAAAATTCATTAAAACTTCCAAGATATTGTTTCAGATAATTTGGTGGTAGGTTCTGTTAGAATGTATGTTCAAATTCGTCAAATAGGTCATTACATGAATCCAAATATTAACGAAATTCTAGACATATAATCGGATAGAAATTTTGATCTAAATAAGGACTAAGTAACCTATAAATGACATTTCAGAAAATTTGTTTAATGTTGTTTGACTGATTTTCATGGAATCTTTTATTTATTTATTTCATTTAAATAAGTACAATTATTCGTAATATAAAATGATGGTATAAATCCCCTCTTGAAAGTAGTCTCAACTTTACTCTCAAAAATTCAATCATAGAATTTGTAGCGTCTGCTACGAGCAGCGAACAGTAGTTTGTTGATCATGGCTCTTCCACAAGGCAAATGGGTCAAGGTTTGTGCCCTTTTTCTGTTTGTTTGTCCTTTCTTTATTTACAAGTTTTAGAAGCATTGCATCTTTGGGTTCCTGCAACGAGATTTAATGATTTTGACAAAAACCTTTGCATGTTGTCATATGTGATTTTCGTGTTTGCTGTAAATTTGAGTTAAATTTAGTTAATTTCTAACCTTCATTCTTCATGATAACTTCATTCTTCATGATAACTTTCTAGTTTCTGATTCTGGATGATTTGGTGTTAAATCTTCAAGAAATTGCATTTGGTCTAAATTTTTAGTTAGGTTGGGAAATCATGGAATTTTGTATGTATTTTATTTGGTAAATTCTTGACTGAAAATGGCTAATATGAATAATGGGCTTGGTGTGTTGGACTATGATCCTAAATTTTTTAACAGTTTCATGATTCCGATCACTTCCTCCGTTCCCGAATAGATAATAAATCAATAATCGTCTTCCTCCGTTCCCGAATAGATAATAAATCAATAATCGTATATCAAGAAAAGTGGGTGAATTTTCTCTTTTTACACTTAAACGATTGCATAGAAACCGGAACAACTAAGAATTTGCATCGCGGACTAGGGTAAGATTGAAAATCTGCCACCATCTTTTTAGAGAATAGGAGACTTGTTGGGGATGGAGAGGGAGTGTTTTAGATCGCTTGGGTTTTTTCTTGCTTTCATTTTCCGATCTAATAGAGTTTACTAAGTGCATTTATTTTTGTGGAATTCATAAGTGTGTTTAAAATAATGACTTGACCTTTTACAAGTTTGAAATTTGGAATTATGTTTGGATTGCAAATTTCATATTATGTGGCAAGACTCACTATAATCATGATTAAATTCAGCTAAGATTTGAATAATGCACACATATTTTGAGTGTTTAGAATAATACCAAACTGAAAAGAGGTTTTAATTTATGGGACTGGTTATTAACAACTGCATAACTTCGCGAAAAATTCGTTTATTACAAGTGATTCCATCATTTGCAGCTGGAGCAAAAGGGGGTAGGGCCTGGTGCTAGAAGCTCCCACGCCGTTGCTGTTGTAGGACACAAGATGTACGCATTCGGGGGCGAGTTCTCACCACGAGTCCCCGTCGACAACCACCTCTACATGTTTGATCTCAACAATCGAACATGGACTGTAGCGGATGCTAGGGGCGACATCCCTCCTCCTCGTGTTGGAGTGACGATGGCATCCATTGCTGACATCATCTATGTCTTCGGAGGTAGGGACGCCACACACAAGGAGCTAAACGAGTTCTACTCATTCGACACGGCCACGGACACGTGGACCCTCCTCTCCTCCGCCCCCCCTCACCGGAGCTACCACTCGATGACAGCTGATGGGAGGCGTGTCTACGTCTTTGGAGGGTGTGGCAATGCGGGAAGGCTGAATGATCTGTGGGCCTACGACATTGTGGATAGGAAATGGATCGCGTTCCCTCCATCCGGGGAGAGGTGCAAGCCGAGGGGCGGGCCGGGACTGGCTGCGGTTGACGGAAAGATTTGGGTTCTGTATGGCTTCTCTGGTGATGAGCTCGACGATGTTCACTGCTTTGATCCGAAAGCAGGAAGATGGAGCTGTGTGGAGACGTCGGGCGAGAAACCTACTCCGCGGAGCATGTTTTCGAGTGTATGCATCGGTAAGTATATCTTCATTCATGGTGGAGAGATTGATCCAAGTGATTTGGGTCATCTTGGAGCAGGTAAATTCTCCAAAGAGGTATATGCTTTGGACACTGAGACAAAGGTGTGGAAGCTTTGGGGCGATGGGCTAGGTTCGGGTTTGTACAGCCATCCCGGGGAACGGGGATGGTGCGCTTTTTCCGGTGGCCGGTGCGACGGGCAACAGGGGTTGCTGGTGTATGGTGGCAATTCGCCAAGCAATGATCGGCTCGACGACATCTTCTTCTTCACCCCTAGCATTTGATGATGAACATGGCTCTTGTAGTTGTCTAAATTTGACTGTGGGGGGTGTGAAAAATTTGGTAGCGCTGGCTGATGACTGGTTGCTTTGAGGGATCCTTTTGCTCTTGTTTGCTTTAGCCCCTAGTCAGGGGCATTTAGTATTTTGTATCGTGTTTCATATTGTCAATACATGTTGTGTGTATATGGCATTTTCTATTTCATATCGAGTTTCATATTATCAATACATATCATGTGTACATTATCAATACATATCATGTGTATATGGCACGACGGACAACATAAACTAAGCAAATCGTATAGTTAAATAAGTAATCATTTTTCTTAAGCATGCATAAAAACTCAAAAGAGTCCAACAAGAATCAAGCATATTTTTAGTTAAATAGCATCTTACATACAAAATTGAGCCAAAACTTAAAAGAAAGTGGTCTAGAATGATCAGCAGCTTAGCTTAGCTGAAATAGTGTCAATTCTTGAGATTTTTGCTTCACAATCTGGCAATATGCTTTCTGCAAGATATTCTACACGAGCTCAATGATCTTGGGCCGCTTCTTAGGCTTCTGTTTCTTCGACTTTTGACACGAAGAATCTCCTACCTTCAACCCGAGCCTCAAAGAATCTGAGCCTGCTTCAGTATCTTGTTCGTGATTCCCGTCTTCTTCTGCATCATCTTCATCATCACTGCTATCTTCGTCTTCTGACACGCTGCTGCTTTCCACCATACGAACTGGTGGTTGGTAACCGGCCATTGCAGACTCGGCTGCAGCAACAGCCTCCGGAGTGTGAAGATCAGCAATACTCAACATGAGATCCTATCAACAACATGTGAGAAAATGTAACTATTAAATCTGAAATCATAATGCAGTATTTACCATCTCGATGTATTTAGATTCATCTCCACTGATCACTTCAATATGATAAATATCGGGGCATTCCTGCATTTAGTAGGGACCAAGATCAGAGCTCATGTTCAAGAAACTAATAGTCAAAAAGTTTTGAAACTAGAATCAGAAGTTAGATCGTGCCTTCGCATCCTCCATCAGTTTTTTGTTCGATTCTGATAAAATTCCTAAGAAGTCCTGCACCTTCCCCAGAACTGTAAGTAGCAAAAGGTTCCCTTATTACTATCGAACCAAATTTCATTGAATCCACAATAACACACGCATTGAGAAAACACATATTGCACATCTAGCATAGACAGAATTTATGAAAATCTTGGAAGGGTAAAGAATGTAATAATCTAATGGTACCATGAGGTTGCAATCTTTCCAACAGATGGAGAAATAGAACCACTTCAAGAAACAAGCACCTCGATCAGATGAATTGCAATGAAAATTAAAAATTTATACGAGAATTAGATACGATTGCTTCTTCCATAGAAGTCTATATATCTCATGCAAACATAATGCTGTTTTTCAGCACCCGGTCAACATAATCGCTACCTCACCTCAAAACTAGTAACTTCAGCAGATCACTCTATGATATGCAACTGATTGAATCAATTGCCTCTTACAGTGAAGTCTATATATCTCCAAGCAAAAGCAATGCCGGTCTTTCGGTGCCCAAATTGTTGGATTTGTATGCTAAAAGCAGAATGGTTAAGCTTGTATACAATATTTCCCGTTACCACTTACAATCTCCTATCTGAATTGTTTACTTGATTGCATATGTTGTCCCATTATCTCATACAAAATTTAGATCATATAGTGTGTAGAAAATCACAGAAGTCTGTATGGTTGGTTAAGCTAGTTGAGATATAAAAAGGATCACAATTGAGACAACTTAAGTACGAGTTGTCGGTATAAGCTGTAGTATAGATAAGAAGTGGCTTGACTTGGTTGCTTGTCTATGCTGGTACGTCTTGAAATATTGATGAATCACAGTGAGATAAGTTCTTCTATCTGACCGTCGTGAAGAACCAAGATCTCAGTGACTTTACGTTGATCTAAACCTCGATAAGGTTTTAGATGAGTATGAATTATTAACCATCATTTTGATTTGTTATGGGTGAGATTTACATTAGATAACCCAAGATTCTCTGCATCTTGGGTTGTGGCAATGCTTGTGTGTCATGTTATTTACATGTATCGAGTCACCGTATCTGTTTAGGATGATGACGTCCCCTTAAGGAGCTCAAAATATTTATTGTACTAAACTCTGCAGGTTGATTTATCTGAAGTACAATAATAAGGTTGAGTTACTTAAGGAATTAAGAGATTAATTATTTTAAGTAGTCAGAGTACTATAAATAATTAATGGATGTACGATATCGTAAATACGGGGATTCGTAAATCTAAATACAAGCCCGACTCAACTTTAGTAATAAATGGGTAAGTCAGCATTTATTCTCTAGTGGGATGAATACATGTTTATGAATTAATTTATATTTTGGGCTGAACATAAGATAATTAATTCAGTTTAAGCCCATCTTTATTCTTTGTATTTGACCCATGGGTTGGCCCATCAACACTTGGAGTTGCCTAAATTCCATCCACCCTAGTAGGATCCCACTGGGATTATGTTCTGATTTATGTATTATTTATTTAATACATCTCATAAATCTAGATAAATATTATCTGATATTATTAGATATCAAAAGATAATTAGTCTAGATAAGAATTATCTTCAGGGATTGAAGATAATTATTGTATTTATCAGATATGCAAAAATCATATCTAAATAGGATTATAGGAAATCATTATAAATACAAGATATGAAAAAATCAAATGATTATATGCCACATATTGTGATTTTCAAAAATCACAAAGCAAACATATGGGGGAAATTTTGTAGTATTCTCCATAGATTGTTCTCATTCAGTATTGAAGAATAGACATCCGGGAAATAGTTCAGAAGATCAAAGCTGGAGTCTGCAATTGATCCACCGTCCTAGAAATACGCAGGTAAACACAAGAAAATCTCCATGTGTTGCAATTTATTATATAGGAGCGTGCTAGAAATATAATCAATGTATGATGAATTAAACTTCTAAGATAGATCATCGGGAGCACGAGTAAATTGAGTTTTCCCTATAATTGGTATCAGAGCCTAGGATCAGTATTTTGGATCTGTTGGATTAATTCACGTTTGATTATTACGTGTGTTATAATTAATTACGGATCTGTCATTGACCGTGGCTCGATTATTTATTTTTTTCGTTGGAATCGTTTTTCACTACGAGAAAATCCGTGGTTAGATTAGAATTTAATTTTTTGTAAATCATATTTGTAAAAACGAGGAACGAAGATAAAGAACAGATGAGACGAAACGACGGAGTCCTATCACACGACGCGACGGAGGTGCATGCGGTCAGCGATTGCCGGGGCTGGCAACGTGTTAGTGCATGTAGCCCTGCAAGCATCGCGTCCAGGTGTACGGACGAACAACGAGCAGCAGCACCGTACGGCTCCAGCGTACGGGTGCTCGTCGCGTACAGCGCACGGGCAGACCCAGCACGCGGAGCACGTGCGGACGCGTAGGCAGCCGATGTCGGTGCTCGGGCAAGCAACGAAGCGTGGCATTAGTGTGCATGCCCGCGGGCGCCCGATGCACGCATCCAGCTCATGCTCGTCGTGCCCCACGCCTCGCCCTATCCTCTCACGCTTGTCGTCCCACACCATCGCCCCGTTGTCATTGTCGAGTGTTGTGTGTCCACTCGCATCGCGCGTCGGGTGCCCGCGTGTGTGTGCACTGTTGCCGCACTTCGTTGCCCGTCCATGCGCCGACTACCTATACGTCCGCGCGCGCTCCCCGTGCTGGTTCTACCCGCGCGCTATGCGCGATCGGTACTCGTATGCTAGAACCTCCCGGTGCTGCTGCTCGTTGTTCATCCGCACACCTAGACACGATGCTTGCAGGGCTGCGTGCACTAGCGCGTTGCCAACCCCGACACCTGTTGCCCGTATGCGCCTCTCATCACGTCGTGCGACAGGACTCAGTCATCTTGTCTCGTTTTTTGTTTTCGTTCCTCGTGTTTATAAATATAATTTATAAAAAAATAAATTCTAATCTAACCACGGATTTTCTCGTGGTGAAAAACGATTCCAACAAAAAAATAAATAATCGAGCCACGATGAACGACAGATCCGTAATTAATTATAACTCACGTAATAATCAAACGTGAATTAATCAAACGGAGCCAAGATATTGATCGTAGGCTCTGATACCAATTGTAGGGAAAACTTAATTTACCCGTACTTCCGATGATTTATCTTGGATGTTTAATTCACTATACATTGATTATATTCCTAGAATGCTCCTATATAATAAATTGCAACACACAGGGATTTTCTCATATTTACCTGCGTATTTCTGGGACAGTACATCAATTGCAGACTCCAACTTTGATCTTCTGGACTGTTTCTCGGATGCCTATTCTCCAATACTGAATGAGAGCAATCTATGGAGAATACTACAAAATTTCGCCCCTATGTTTGCTTTTTGATTTTCGAAAATCACAATATGTGGCATAGAATTATTTGATTTTCTCATATCTTGTATTTATAATGATTTTCCTAGAATCCTATTTAGATAGGATTCTTGCATATCTAATAAATACAATAATTATCTTCAATCCCTGAAGATAATTTTTATCTAGAATAATTATCTCTTGATATCTAATAATACCAGATAATATCTATCTAGATATAAGAGATGTATTAAATAAATAATACATAAATCAGAACAGAATCCTAGTGGCATCCTACTAGGGTGTACGGCATTTAGGCAACTCCAAGCGTTGATGGGAAAACCGAGGGATCAAATAAAAGGAATAAAGATGGACCTAAACTGAATTAATTATCTTATATTCAGCCGAGAACATAAATTAATTTATAAACATTTATTCATTCCAGTAGAAAATAAATGCTGACTTATCCCTTTATTAATGAAGTTGAGTCGCGCTTGTATTTAGACTTACGAATTCCCGTATTTACGATATTTCACATCCATTAATTATTTATATTACTGTCAGGCTTAAAATAATTAACCTCTTTAATTCCTTAAGTAGTATCACCCAATCTTATTATTGTACTTGAGCTAACTCAACCTGTAGGATTTAGTACAATAAATATTTTGAGTTCCTTAAGGGGACGTCATCATCCTGAACAGATACGATGACTCGATACAGGTAACTAGCATGACATACAAGATCGCCACAACCCAAGACGCGGAGAATCTTGGATTATCTCATGTAAATCTCACCCATAACAAGTCAAAATGATGGTCAATAACTTATATTCACCTAAAACCTTATCGAGGTTTAGATCAACGTAAAGTCATCGAGATTTAATTTTGACGAATCCGGTCCGTATCCGTGCACGGGATATCATTTTCAAAGAAAAATTGAAAATCAGATCGTATAAATTTATGTAATAAATTAGGCAGGGATGTGCATGATCTACAAATGGGCTGCGATGAACGAATTTTATTTTATTTATTATCGTTCATAGCATGTCGTGGATGTTTAAATGATACAGTATCATGCAATGTATGTTTAATTACGTAGAAAACATGGATATATGTTTTTATGATTAACTGTGTTTAGCAAGTTTGCTAGGTTTATCACGTTTTAAAGTATGTTTTAGAATTCTGCGAGTTTGTTTTACATGTTAGGTTCTAGAAAGAGCATGTGAGGATTACATGATCTGTATAGATAAACCTTTTGAAATAAATAGACTAAACAAGAAACCCAATATTTTAATTCTTAAATTAAATACGTCAAGACCTCCACATTTTGTTCTCTAAACAAAGTGATACGTAATGTGAGTAAACGTCCACACGCGTGGCTTGCTTGCACTGTTTATCATAAATTTATTAGAAGAGATTTCTAAACAAAATATTTTAATTTATTGAGAAGTGGAGTTTCACGTGTAAATATCCACACGCGTGGCTTGCAAGTGTGATTTTCATAAGTTCTCTAGAGATTGATATAAAATGAGATGACAAAAGAAATTGAATTGGAAGCGGTATGGTCCGCGTGAGTATGTCAATTCAAAGAATTCGATTTTTGCTGTCAAAATTGTGGTCACTGCTTAGACATCACCTCAAATACAACTTTCTACGAAATCCCTTCTTGCGATAGTGATGTGGTCTAGTTAAGGTCCAATTATTAATTTCATTTGTCATAAGGATAAGTTGACATTGATTGAAATTAAACGACTAAGGTAGTGTTTACTTTGCATGATTATGTTAGATAGATAAAACTAATACAACTTAATCAAGTGTTTGCTTTTAATGATTAATATTTGAGAATATTCCAAAGTTCGAGATTATTTTAATCATTTGAATTATTCTCCATTAATTTTAATCCAACCATTAATATAGGTAGGATTAAAATAATCTTCCAAATAAAGGGAGAATTATTTATCCCAATTTTAATCTTTCACTAATCCTTTGTAGTAAACAAAGGATTGATAGATAAAATTATCTTATCACACATTTAATCCATCAAATAATCAATCCTTCAAAATGTTAATCATGAAAAGTAAACACTCTCAAAAAGGTTTATTTTAGTTTGGTCAAGGGGTTCTTATGTAAACGTCCACATGTGTGGCTTGCATGTGAGATTCCTTGTGCTATTGAAGATTTCAACCAATATTGTTTTATCAAAATGTTACAATATTGTTGTTACGAATTATATGCGATCGTATGCTTATGTGTTTACATTACTTTTCAGATATGTCTCTTACTCAAATTATCAATATGTTCGCACAAAATCCTTTATCCGATCCGAACTATATCGAGTGGAAACGAAATATGGAGTATGTTCTTATCGCAGAAGAACACATATTCATGCTCACTACTCTCAATGTTGCCCTTACTGACACATCAACTGATTAGCAGCGAGAGTCAGACAAATTTTGGCATAAGTCAAACAATATTGTTAAGTGCTATATGACGACTACAATGTCAAAGGGTTTGCACCGCAAAGATCGATCGATGGCGCACGCGATTGAGATCTGATCAAGTCTAGAAAGTAAGTTCGGGCAGTCGAATCGAACAGTTCGCTTCCACATGATGAGAGAGATCTTAGCGTGTAGGGTAAAATCATGTCTGTTTGGGGTCCATGAACATATATATCATATGACTCATCTCATGGATAGTCTTGATCAATTGGGAGAAGGTATCCACGACGAAACCAAGGTCGATATCATCCTCAAGACACTGCCAAAGTCTTTTGAGAAACTTCGCGTAAACGCGATCATGAGCAAGACGGAGTATACACTCAGTCAATTGCTCAATGATCTCATGACAGCGGAAGACATCATGGGCAAAGGAGCACATGCTCTTGCTAGCACATCTAAGGGTCCAAATGTTCCATCGAAAGGTGGAAGAAGAAAGAGGGGTTTCTAAAGGTGGTAGAGGCAAGGGAAACAGTGAGAGCAAGAGCATGAATGCCACCGGTGGTGGGAAGAAGCCAAATGAGAGAGACAAGTGCGGTAAGACTAGACATTGGAAGGCTAAGTGCCATATGCTTAAGACTCATGGTACGTCATTAGCTCTTGTAACAGAAAAATGTTTAGCAACTTGTTTTACTCATTCATGGGTAGTAGATATGAGTGTGATTGATCATGTCTGTTACACCTTATAGGGGTTCATGCGGACAAGGTAGCTAAGTGATGGTGAGATAACGATCTCCATGGGCAACGCGATGAAAGTCGAGGCCGTTGCAGTTGAAGATGTTACTTTATGCTTTGATATGACAGTTTTAGTATTAAGAGATGTTCTTTATATGCCGGAGTTTTGACGGAATCTTATTTAAATTTCTAAACTATTTGTTAATTGATATTCTGTTATTTTTGATAGTGGTGTTTCTATCATGAGAAATGACGAGTTTATCTGTGGTGGCACATTATACAACTCTCTTTATTCTATTTCTGCTAAGCATAATACCTATAATTATGTTGCATCTACTACATCCAACCATAAGAAAATGAAGTTTTATTCGCAAGATGACTATACATATCTTTGACATCTTAGATTAGGTCACATCAATCCAAATATAATCCAAAGACTGGCTAAGAATGGAACGTTGGGCGAATTTACGGTTACTCCGTTCCAAGTTTGTCAATCCTTTATAGAGGGTAAGATGTCGACCAGACCCTTCAAGGCGAAGAGGTATAGAGCCAAAGAAGTGTTAGGTTCACTCTGATCTGTGTGAACCGATATCTACACAAGCTCGTGGAGGATATGAGTATTTTGTCACTTTCATTGACGATTACTCAAGGTAAGGATACGTATATCTATTTCACAACAAGTATGAATGCTTTGAGAAATTCAAAGAATTTAAGACGGAAGTGGAGACGAAACTAGGTAAAAGTATCAAGTCATTGCAGTCTGCAAATACCTCGACAACGAGTTCATAGACTACCTGGTGCAATGTGGGATTACGTCCCAGCTAACTACACCAGGCACACCGTAACAAAAAGATGTGTCAGAGCGAGAAAAATATGACTCTTTTAGAGATGGTTAGATCAATGATGAGTGATGCAACTTTGCATGTTTCGTTCTAAGGTTATGCCTTAGAAACAACGGCTTATTTGCTCAATCTAGTAACGTCCAAGTTAAGCGATAAGACCTCTTTCGAGTTATGGTTTGGACGTAAGCCTAGTTTAAATCATATAAGGATATGAGATAGTTCGGCACATATGCTGAACAAGCAGGCTGACAAGTTGGATGCTAGATTTGACGCAAGGTTGTTTGTAGGATATCATAGAGAAACGAAAGATGGTTATTTCTATAGTCATAAGGAACAGAAGATCGTTATTAGCACCAATATCCGATTCTTGAAGAATGACTACATGAAAAACCACAAATCCAAAGTTGAAATCATTCTCCAAGAAATGGAAGATGATCGTGTTCCATCATCGATTCCGCCAAAAGTATAAGATGTTACATCTAGTGGAAAGGATCGACACCAGATACTTCAAAAGATTGAAGTAGGTCGAATTTCACTAAGGATACCGGCTTTACAAGTGGCACCTACCCAGTAAATTATGTAAGAACAAGCACCATAAGTTACTGCACCCACCGTTGCCATTGTGTCAGTAGTGCCTCATCGTAGTGGGAGAGTTGTGCGACAAACATTTGAATTATGTTCGTGGGTGAATCTTTGGATTTAGTCCCAGCAGGCGAACAAGCTATAATCGATCCATAGATATACAACGAGGTGATACAAGACATAGATGCGGGAGAATGGCACGTCGCAATGGACTTAAAGATTGAGTCTATAACCGCTATGGATGTATACAAGAAAACACCTCCGCCAGATGGCAAGGAAGCCATAGGTAGTAAGTGAGTATACAAGAGGAAGAGAGATTCTGATGGAGAGGTTTCAACTTTTAAAGCCAGACTTGTAGCGAAAGGGTACACTCAGATTGAGGGGATCGATTACGATGATACATTTTCGCCTATAGCAATGCTCAAGTCTATCAGAATTCTTCTAACCATAGCAGCTCACTTGAACCTTGAGGTTTGACAAATGGATATGAAAATTGCTTTCTTAAACGGTTACCTTGAGGAAGGTCGAGACATCTATATACAGCAACCTAAAGGTTATGTGAAGAAAGGTGAGAAGCATCTAGTGTGGAAACTTAAGAAGTTCATTTATGGACTCAAGCAAGCTTCTCGATCATGAAACTTACGTTTTGACGAGGTGGTAACGACCTATGATTTTATTCAGTTGCCTAGCTAGAGTTGTGTGTACCGTTTAGATGTCAACGGTGACGTGATATCTTTTACTTTACGTAGATGACATCCTTCTACGTAGCAACAATGTGAAGTTGTTATCAGACGTAAAGAGTTGGTTATCAGATCAATTTCAGATGAAAGACTTAGGAGATGCAGCGTAGTACATTCTTGGGATCAAGGTTTACCGGGATCACAAGAGAAAATATTGAGCTTATCTCAAGCGTCTTACATTGATACCGTGATTACTCATTTTAGCATACAAACCGCTAAAAAGTGATTGCTATCATTCAGACATGGTGTTCCTTTATCTAAGGAGCAGTCACCGATGACTGCAAAGGAGATAGAGGAAATGAGATACGTTCCATACGCTTTGGTCATTAGAAGTCTCATGTATGCAATGTTGTGCACGAGGTCCGATATCTATTATGTGGTAGGCAAAATGGCTAGATATCGCCTAACCTCGACAAGCTCATTGGACTGCGGTAAAACATATACTCAAGTACTTGAAAATGATTCGGGATTATAGGCTAGTTTACCAGACAGACAGTCTAATGCCTTTAGGTTATTCAAATTCAGACTTCCAAGCTGATGGTGATGAGAAGAAGTTTACCTCAGGCTTCACATTGGGAGATGGAGCCGTATCTTGGCATAGTGCAAAGCAACGGTGCATTACAGACTCTACCATGGAAGTCGAATATGTAATCGCATTAGAGGCTGCTAAGGAGGCGGTATAGCTCAAGAACTACCTCTTGGATCTAGATGTGGTACCTCGTTTGCCAAAAAAGTATCATAGTGTTCTGCGATAACTTTGGTGCAGTAGCAAACTCGAAGGAACCACAGACCCATAAGGTGATGAAAAACATAGAGAGAAAGTATCACATCATACGAGAAATCGTACGACAAGGAGACGTGCTTATAGAGAAGATTGGTACTGCGGATAATCTAGCTAACCCATTCACTAAGAGCCTGTCACAAATAGTCTACGACAAGCACGTTCGAAGACTTGGATTGCACAAGATGACCCCCACTTAGAAAAGAAACTTTTGTATAAATGAGATAAGTAAAGTAATAGTGTTTTTTGTAATAACTAGTAGGGAGATACATTGTATACTAAAAGTTTGCTTTAGTATAAGTGAGAGATTGCTGGATTTGTATACTGAAAGCAGAATGATTGAGCTTGTATACAATATTTCATGTTATCACTATTACAGTCTCCTATCTGAATTGTTTACTTGATTGCATATGTTGTCCCATTATCTCATATAAAAACTAGATCATACAGTATATAGAAGATCACAAAAGTCTGTATGATTGGTTAAGCTAGTTGAGATATAAAAAAAAATCACAGCTGAGACAACTTGAGGACGAGTTATCGGTATAGGTTTCAGTATAGATAAGAAGTAACTTGACTTGATTGCTTGTCTATGCTGGTACGTCTTGATATATTGATAGATCACAGTGAAATAAGTTCTTATATTTGACCGTTGTGAAGAACCTAGATCTCGGTAACTTTACGTTGATCTAAACCTCGATAAGGTTTTAGGTGGGTATGAGTTACTGACCATCACTTTGACTTGTTATGGATGAGGATTACATGAGGTAACTCAAGATTCTCCACATCTTGGGTGGTGGCAATGCTTGTATGTCATGCTAGTTACATGTATCGAGTCACCGTATCCGTTTAGGATGATGACGTCCCCTAGGGGTGTGCATCGATCGGTCGGTTCGATCGACCGACCAAAATTTTTAAAATCGAAAACCGAGCGAATATTTTTTTTTGAATCGAACCGATTTATAGTTTCAAACCGACCGAAAACCGAACCAAAAAAATTAATCGATTTCGGTCGGACCGAAAAATCGATCGAAACGTATATTATACATATATATTTTTAAAATAAACATATTTTAATCCTAATTATTTAATTAAAATATCAATTAATTATTATATATAATATATAAATATATAAAAATAATATTTTCGGTTTGGTTCGGTTATCGATCGAAGCTAAAATATAAAACCAAAAACTGATTTTAATTAAAAATTTGAATCGAACCGAAAATTGACTTATTCAAAAACCGAATCGAACCGATCGAAACCGATCTATTCGGTCGGTTTTTTCGATTCGATTCGGTTCATGCACACCCCTAACATCCCCTTTAAGGAGCTTAAAATATTTATTATACTAAACCCTACGGGTTGAATTAATTCAAGTACAATAATAAGCTTGAGTGTTATTACTTAATGAATTAAATATGTTAATTATTTTAAGTAGTTAGAGTGTTATAAATAATTAATGGACATGTGATATGTTAAATATGGGGATTCGTAAATCTAAGTACAAACCTGACTCAACTTCGATAATAAAGGGGTAAGTCAGCATTTATTACCTAGTGGAATGAATAGATATTTATGAATTAATTTATTTTCTGGGCTAAACATAAGATAATTTATTTATTTTATGTCCATCTTTATTCCTTGTATTTGATCCCTAAACTGGTCCATCAAGGCCTGGAGTTGCCTAAATTTCGTCCTCCCTAGTAGGATCATGCTAGGATTTTGTTCTGATTTATGTATAATTTATTTAATACATCTCATATATCTAGATTGATATTATCTGATATTATTAAATATCAAGAGATGATTATTTTAGATAATAATTATCTTAGGGATTGAAGATAATTTATTGTATTTATTAAATATGCAAGAATCATATCTAAATATGATTTTAGGGAAAACATTATAAATACAATATATGAGAAAATCAAATGATCTTATGCCACATATTGTGATTTTCGAGATATGAGAAAATCAAATGATCATATCCCACATATTGTGATTTTCGAAAATCACAAAGAAACACATAATGAGTGAAATTTTACAGTATTCTCCATACATTGTTCTCACTCAATATTAGAGAATAGTTATCTGGGAAACAATCCAAAAGCTCAAAATTGGAGTCTGCAGGAGCATACTAAGAATATAATCAATATACATGGTGAATTTCACATACAAAATAGATCATCGGGAGAACGGATAAATTAAGTTTTCACTACACGAATAACATAACAGGTACCTCACCTCAAACAAATCAGATTCATCATCATATGCAATTGAATTGGACGAATTGCCTCTTACACTGAAGCTTATATATCTCCAAGCAAAAGGAATGCCGATATCTTTTTCATATCTATACATCTCCAAAATCATATTCATCATCATAAGCAACTGAATTGGATCAAACTGCCTGTCACACTGAAGTCTTTATATTTCCAAGAAAAAGCTATGCCGGTTTTGCAGTGCCCCAATCACACAATTGGTGCCTCCTCAAACTAATAACTTGACTAAGCAGTGGCATAAAGCAAACAATCCGATGACAAGTTATTAAGAAACTTAAGATCAAACCTAAAGCAGCTTGCCATTCCCCTATACAACTTGTCTAAATTCTTGTTTTCAGTATAATTGGAGCACAAAACTGAACTCACACATCTGTTAGGATCGGGTCGAAAAACGCAGCGGAAATTAAAATTTTTCGAACTAATAAATGAAACAATGATTATTTCATTCTAACGATTTTGACGACTTCACGTTAACATGATGTAAAGTATTGAACGATCGAATCATTGTATACCTTTTAGCACTCCGATTGATGAAGGGATGAGAAGCAATCGATTGCTCGTCCTCCAAACTCGCAGGGATCCAAATGTCTCCCCTCTATTAAGTCCACACTTTGTAGAACGTGTCGAGTGAATAGTTTTTCGCTAGCAAAAACAAACACTCATACTTTGAACAAAAATCAGATTTGAAGCTCCTTTTTTTTTGTTTGTTTTGAAAACCAGAGTGTAATCGTCCAAGAAGAGAATGGTACTGTCTTTTCCATGTATTAAAAGATTGAAAATATCTCTTAATTTAAGAGAAAAGACGTTAAACCATTAACCACCATTAATCACTATTAAAATTCATAATTAAGGAATTAATTCCTTTTGAATTCACGTGAGTTACTCAAAGTAAAATATCTTATATTTTCTCTTCTGTCCGGATTGTATCCGGATTACTTTTATCCGGATACAGTTATATATATCTATATATATATAAATCTGATTTTTCTAGATTCAAAATTAATCAAATTAATTTTATATCTATTTAAATTAATCTAATTAATTTAATATAGAATTAGACTTGTTAATCCAATTATATTCAACTAAATAAATTTAATTGAATATCTAATTTAACATATTAGAACAAATCTCAATTAATTAATCACCATTAATTAATGGGATTCAACTATTGAATCAATTCAATCGACACGTTCTATCTTTTGTGTGTGACCTCTTAGGTTCACGACTAGCACTAGTAATAGGCTTGTAACAAATTACAACTTAAACAAATAACATTTATTCAATTAATTTATCCATAAATTAATTGCTTGAAATTAACTCCGTAATTTCAAGAACCTATAATCCATGGAACATCTAGCGTGTAGCATGGCTACCTAGTACTAGGTGAAATAATGAGTAAACCTATTTTAAATATGAATCGCCATACACGCACGGTCCTTCTATTATCTAATCTCCAAATTGGATATTGAGTATGGAATTAAATCGAAAACTCAAAACAATCCAATTGTTACATTTTCATTCAAATTCAATAACTATTTAATGAATCATTATTCACCGTGCCTCGCCAAGGTCTTGAGTTATGAACAATGAAAACCGTAGGAGATTCTCTGTCTTAAACAAGTAATAGATTCTTTATCGACCACGCATTAATCTCCATATTTATTCATATCGCATCCAACATAAAATCTTTAACGATTGTCTAGCAATCGATAATATATCAAAATGAAATAGAACTCATACAAGATTACTATGGTGTCTCAAGTCAAAGGACTAATCATGTACTATCATATATTAGAAATTTTATTTCGATAAAAATAAATCCCATATAAGAATTTCTAGCGAATTGCTCATTCGGTACTTGTTCTCTAACAAGCACCCACGTATATACACTTACGCCAACTACGTTAATATTGATGAAACACAATATTCTCATCTTATGAGTGTGTATCATATGTGCGAGTTATTTTCAACAATTCAATGTCCTGTCTTGAATAGTCATATCACTGAACTAATTTTAAGACCAAAGCTTCAAAGATATATTTCATAATCACCATCATATGCGTGATCATATCTTATAACTTTTCATGGTCTAAGGACTTTATCAAAAGTACATAATTTATTAAATAACAAATACTTTAGATAAATAAATGCCTTTATTAATATAATTTCCAATAAGATTAAATTTACAATTGAAATAAAAGAGTAAAAACGACCAATCTAATTGGTGCGTTGGGTGTAACTCTTTCAATCTCCCACTCGCCTAGCACCAATCACCGTGTATCTTAGACCCATCTTATCAAGATGTCCTCGAATACTTTTTGTGACAAGGGTTTAGTTAGCGGTTCGCTACATTTTCTCTCAAGCAACTCGCCCACCACGACTTCGCCTCTACCAATGATTTCTCGAATCAAGTGATATCTTCTCATAATATGTTTGGATCTTTGATGAGATCTTGGTTCTTTAGCTTTGCAATAGCTCCATTGTTATCACAAGATATAGGTATCGGATCAACAATGATGGAATTACGCCCAACTCTTGAATGAAATTCTTATCCAAACAAACTTCTTTTGCAAGAAAGATCAAAAGAATATATTCACTTCGATGGTTGAATCGACAATTGTTTCGCTTGGAACTTTTCCAACAAATTGCTCCACCATTCAAAGTGAATATAAATCCCGACATAGATTTGAGTCATCTTTATCACATCGAAAACTGAGTCGGTGAAACCTCTAGTTTTAGTTCTCCATTTCCGTAGATCAAAAATAAATCCTTAGTTCTTCTCAAGTACTTAAGAATTGATTTTACGACCTTTCAATGCTCTTCACTCGATTAGACCGATATCGCCGTGACACTCGTAGCATATGCGACATCGTCGTCGTACATAACATGGCGTACATTATACTTCCTATCGCGAAGCATAAGGTACCCGAGTCATTTCTCTCTCCTTCGTGTGTTTGAGGAGACATAGATTTAGAGAGAAATACCATGACTCATTGGCAAGAACCCACGCTGGATTCTTCCATGCTAAACCTTTTAACACTTTGTCAATGTACATGGACCGAGATAATCCAATCATCCTTCTTGATCTATCTCTATAGATTTTAATTCCAAGGATGAAGGATGCATCTCCCAAGTCCTTCATGGAGAATTGTTTGACAACCAAAGTCTTGTTGATTGCATCATTCCAACATCAATCCCAATGATTAGGATGTCATCAACATAAAGCACAACAAACACTATCAAGGCCCCACTAACTTTCTTATACACACATGGCTCTTCGGATTCTTTTGAAAACCAAACGCTTTGATTGTTTCATCGAATCGGATGTTCCAACTCCTTGAAGCTTGTTTAAGTCCATTTATTGATCTTGGAGTTTACAAACCTTTGTTCATTCCCCTTAGATACAAAGCCTTCAGTCGCACCATATAAATATCCTCCTTAATGTTTCCATTAAGGAATGCGATCTTACATCCATTTGCCATATCTCATAGTCATAATATGCAGCTATGGCAAGCGTAGTTCGAATGGACTTAACATCGCAATCGGTGAGAAAGTTTCATAGTCAATTCCTTCCTTTGAGTATAACCTTCGCAACCAGGCGTGCTTTATATGTAGCCACATTTCCATCTACCCAAGCTTTCGCTTAAAATCCACTTACATCCAATAGAATAATTCCAATTGGTAGATCCACTAAGATCCATACTTTGTTAAAGTACATAGAATCCATTTCGGATTGCATAGCTTCTAGCCACTTATCTCGGTCAATGTCATAAATTGCCTCGTAATAAGTTCTTGGATCATTATCCATAGGAGGTTTTTCCTTATTGTTTTCCATCAATAAGTTCAACCTATCAGGCGGCTTAGAAACTGTGGTGGACTTTTGACGGGTTTGTGTAGAAGTTTCACCTTTTGTTGATTGAGTATTTTCAGCCACAACTGGGACACTTTGTGGTTCTTGGGTTTCGACAAGTTCTACAATCTTGTTACTTCGTTAGATGTAAACTCTTCCTCAAGAAAAGTAACATTCCTCTAAACAAACACCTTTTGCTCGAGGATCATAGAAATAATATCCAATAAACTCTTTGGATATCCCACAAAATTACATAAGATGGATCTCATATCCAACTTATCTCCCATTAATCGCTTCACATAAGCGAAGACACCCCATATCCTTAGATATTTGTAAGAAGGTGTTTTGCCAAACCATAATTCATATGGTGTTTTAGGTACGACTTTAGATGGCACTCTATTTAACAAATGTGTTGCGTTTCTAAAGCATATCCCCAAAACGAAAGAGGTAATGAAGTGAAGCCCATCATAGATCGCACCATGTCTAACAAGGTACGATTCTGCGCCCGAAACTCCATTGAGTTGAGGAGTGCCGAGGCGCCCACCGTGATAGAATCCCATTCTCTTTAGATAATCAAGAAACACACCACTTAAGTATTCACCTCCCGATCGATCGAAGAATTTTAATACTTGAGCCGTTTGTTTTTCCACTCTTGTCTCAATTCTTTGAACTTTCAAATACTTGATTTGTGTCTTATCAAGTACACATAACCATACCTAGAGTAATCGTCGGTAAAGGTTACAAGATAGTGATAGTTCATGCGGCACTAACACTTAGTGGTCCACAAACATCCGTATGGATCAAATCCAATAAATGTTGAGCTCGCCCACTTGTCCAACAATGGTGATTTGGTCATCTTTCCTGAGACAAGATTCACAAGTTGCCAACTTTGCTCGCTCGAAAGACCAAGCAATTGAGACAATTGATTCATTCTTTCTCTAAATACGACCTAGTGCGAGTGCAAAGCTCTATGGAACTATGATTATCTAATTTTCTTTACTTTGTGAATATGCAAAATAGGGTTTTGTGGTATAATAGTATAAAGACCATTAACCAATACACTAGAATAAATTAAAGAAGCATCTTTCAAGATGGAACATATTCCACCCTTTATTGAAAATTATAATTTCTCTATCCAAACCGAATAGAGATGATGTTCTTAATCAAACTAGGTACGTAAAACAATTGTTCAAAACAAGTTTAAAACCACTATCAAGAGCTAGGTAAACAGCTCCTACAGCCTAAAGCAAAGAACTCTTGCTCCATTGCCCATACGTAGAACTGCTCTCGCTTTGCTCAACTTCTTAGTTCCCACCATCACCGTAATTCATTACAAAGATGCGAGGAACAACGGTATCCAATACCCACGAAGCATCGTTAATGATAAGTTAACTTCAACATAGTAAATACCGAACCTTCGTGCTTGCAAGATATGTCTTGCAATTCCTCTTCCAATGTCCCGGTTTGTTGCAAAATGGCAAATGTCATCGATCGAGCATTCTTCTTTTCTTCCCTACTCCACCCTGTGCCTTCAACTTGTTGGGTTTAGATGAACCTTCATCTTTCTTTCCCTTCCACTTGTTAGTCTTTAGCTTTGGAGCTTTCGGCGAGGAGGAGGAACCAACAAGAAAAACAGCATGTCTTTTCATAGTGGACTCACCGTCACTAGCATATCGACAAGTTGGGAAGACTAGTTGTCATGCTATGCATAGTGAAGTTGACGACAAAAGTGTCAAATGATGGTGGCAAAGATTGCAACATGAGGTCGGTTGCAATTTCACTTCAATCTCGACTCCTAGAGATCCCAACCTTTCCATAAGAGCTATCATCTGCAGCCCATGAGTTTGGATGAAGAGCCCTCACCATACGATTAATCGAAAAGCTCCTTAGATATCGTATATCTTTGTTGTCTAATACTTTCTCCGCACAACCTTTGTAAACGGATAAGGATCTCATGTCAAGCCACACCTTCATTTTGTCTTTGAAGTTCATTTGACATCGATGCAAGATATAGCAACGAACTCGTAAATCGTCATCAACATGACTTTGGTACTGTAAGTACATCATTTGCAACACATCGCAGGTTTTTCGGGCATTGGGGCATCCAAGACATAAGCCCTCTTTTCGAATTTAGAACAATTCTTAAATTCAACCCAATCAACATAGTTTGTACCAGTAAGTTTGTTTTGGTCAAGAATTAATGATAATGGATTTTTCGACATTTTGCAAACAATCTACAAATAAGTTGCAGAAAATTAGCAGACTATGGAAAATATATTCAATTAATATAAGATCTTTAATAATTAATTGTCTCCCACTATTTTATTCAAATTCCATAACCCCAAATGAAATTTGGGAAATCGAATTTCCTAGTAGGAATTAAGGTCCAATAAAAATATTCCATAACTCAATATTATGAAGACATGAAATATTTTTATCGGTAGTCAACTCTTTGACGATTATATCTCTATATAACCCTTAATTTTATTTTGTCTCACTCTTCCTATATACCTCAATTTTATGAGCCCATATAGTACTAAGTGTCAAGTTATACCCATCAAACATTCATGCAAATAGAGCACCAATATATTCCACGACTCATGGACAACACATTGATAAATCTATTCCATGAGTATCTCTATACTTAGTGAAGATCACATTTTCCATCACTAAATCACCCACGACTCGTGATAAGTGATATAGTGTGGTAGCATCTCATGTCTTTACTTTTGATGGTAGACTTGGAACGATGAATCCAATTCAACTTGTCCAATTTAAATTGAAATCGAATTTTAAAATTCTTTATAAAAGTTTCAAAACTTAGGTTTTATTTTCAAGACCTCATCGAAAACTATTATCTATGTGAGTTTAATTAATGCAAACATCATCACATGATTTGCGCAAATAAGCATTAAATAAATACTAACATGCATCCTATACATAAAGCAATGGGATGATCATGGTCGTTCCTATGCGAATCCGCTTTGAGCCAAAACAGTCAAAGTCAATCTAAGGATTTTAAAATGAAAGACATATCTATTACATCATATGTAACCCCATACATATATGGGTCTTTAAGCGCCTCTTATTTTCTTCGCGACTAACGCCCTCCAATAAAAATTACAATGAAAATAGAAAACCTCACTTTCTATTCTACACTCATCGCATAAATGAAAACGATTACATTGAATGGAATAAGAGGCTCATGGTCCCATTTTAAAAACCCAAAGCATATAAAAATAATAAACCATCACATCGGTATTGCCCATGATCATCCCTAAATAAATCATGCTAACATTCATCACATGAATAAAAACATAATAAATTTACCAAGTGGAATTAATAATTTATTTCATTATTAAAAGCATAAAATTTAATTTTGGATAAAAATTTTTTTTATCACACATTTAGAATTAACAATTAATTCTAAAATGCCAAAATCAAATTTAAAACTGAAGATATCGATTTATATGACGACATTCGTCATAAAAACGATATCACATTTGTCTAACACTCATTTAGACAAAACTTGAGATAAATCTCAATCCCACGTGGCGACTCGAGTGAATGGAACACATTGAGGCAGCCCTAAACACCCATGGTGGCCTCGGCGTCACACACCGAGTCACCATGGTCGTCTCCTACCACAACACGTCCATTTACTGACGCCACAAAATGTTTGATGAAATGCGGCAAGGCAATATTCATAAACACTTATGCGATTTTCGCTGCTCATGCTATCAATAACAAAATAAATTCTAAGATAATTAACAATTTATCCATGCCAACAGATAACGATAAACATCATGTTAACGTGAACCCTGCTCGATACCACCGTTAGGATCGGGTCGAAAACGCAATGAAATTAAAATTTTTTGAACTAATAAATGAAACAACGATTATTTCATTCTAACGATTTTGACGACTTCACGTTAACATGATGTAAAGTATTGAACGATCGAATCATTGTATACATTTTCGCACTCCGATTGATGAAGGGATGAGAAGTAATCGATTGCTCGTCCTCCAAACTCGCAGGGATCCAAATGTCTCCCCTCTATTAAGTCCACACTTTGTAGAACGTGTCGAGTGAATAGTTTTTCGCTAGCAAAACAAACACTCATACTTTGAACAAAATCAGATTTGAAGCTCCTTTTTTTGTTTGTTTTGAAAACCGAGTGTAATCGTTCAAGAAGATAATGGTACCGTTTTTCCATGTATTAAAAGATTGAAAATATCTCTTAATTTAAGAGAAAAGACGTTAAACCATTAACCACCATTAATCACTATTAAAATTCATAATTAAGGAATTAATTCTTTTGAATTCACGTGAGTTACTCAAAGTAAAATATCTTATATTTTCTTCTGTCCGGATTGTATCCGGATTACTTTTATCCGGATACAGTTATATATATCTATATATATATAAATCTGATTTTTCTAGATTCAAAATTAATCAAATTAATTTTATATCTATTTAAATTAATCTAATTAATTTAATATAGAATTAAACTTGTTAATCCAATTATATTCAACTAAATAAATTTAATTGAATATCTAATTTAACTTATTAGAACAAATCTCAATTAATTAATCACCATTAATTAATCGGATTCAACTATTGAATCAATTCAATTGACACGTTCTATCTTTTTGTGTGTGTGACCCTCTTAGGTTCACGACTAGCACTAGTAATAGGCTTGTAGCAAATTACAACATAAACAAATAACATTTATTCAATTAATTTATCCAATAATTAATTAATTGAAATTAACTCCGTAATTTCAAGAACCTATAATCCATGGGAACATCTAGCGTGTAGCATGGCTACCTAGTACTAGGTGAAATAGCGAGAAACATATTTTAAATATGAATCGTCATACACGCATTTCGGTCCTTCTATTATCTAATCTCCAAATTGGATATCGAGATGGAATTAAATCGAAAACTCAAAACAATCAAATTGTTACATTTTCATTCAAATTCAATAACTATTTAATGAATCATTATTCACCGTGCTCGCCAAGGTCTTCGAGTTATGAACAATGAAAACGTAGGAGATTCTCTCGCCTTAAACAAGTAATAGATTCTTTATCGACCACGCATTAATCTCCATATTTATTCATATCGCATCCAACATAAAATCTTTAACGATTGTCTAGAATCGATAATATATCAAAATGAAATAGAACTCATACAAGATTACTATGGTGTCTCAAGTCAAAGGACTAATCATGTATTATCATATATTAGAAATTCTTATTTCGATAAAAATAAATCCCATATAAGAATTTCTAATGCATTCGTTTCAACAGATTGTTTCTAACAAGACCCACGTATATACACTTACGTCAACTACGTTAATATTGATGAAACACAATATTCTCATCTTATGAGTGTGTATCATACGCACGAGTTATTTCCAACAATTCAACGTCGCCTGCCTCGAATAATATATCACTTGAACTAATTTTAAGACCAAAGCTTCAAAGATATATTTCATAATCACCATCATACGTGATCATATCTTATAACTTTTCATTGTCCAAGACTTTATCAAAAGTACATAATTTATTAAATAACAAATACTTTAGATAAATAAATGCCTTTATTAATATAATTTCCAATAAAATTA
Organism: Salvia rosmarinus; assembly: GCA_036937905.1. Taxonomy (NCBI): domain Eukaryota; kingdom Viridiplantae; phylum Streptophyta; class Magnoliopsida; order Lamiales; family Lamiaceae; genus Salvia; species Salvia rosmarinus. The sequence goes on from JAODLM010000322.1 coordinate 63,474, forward strand.
AATTTACAATTGAAATAAAAGAAAGAAAAACGACCAATCTAATTGGTGCGCTGGGTGTAACTCTTTCAACATCCTCACAAAAGCTGAAGGACATGAGCACGATTTTTATGAATGTTGAAACTTCATAACAGAAAAAAATACAGCACTTTGCAATGAGATTTTCTACAATTGTGGGCATCATACCAACACAAAACTCTGAAGTAAATTACTGATAAAAATCACACAGCCAATAATTTCCAAGAAAACAGAAAGGGCTTATGATTCATCACAGCTTTGCAGAGAGAGAGAGTACATTAGCTCTTGGGAAAAGGAGCCATGGTGGGCTTCTGACGAGAAGCATCGGAAGCAGAAAAAGGGATATCTTTTTTGCATACAAAGAGTTTTGATTCTGCAAAATTGGCATACACAAATTCTTCTCTGAGCATTGAGAGAAGAGCATAGCACGAAAGCTGAAGAGAGAGAAAGGAAAATAAAGCAGTTAATAAAGGGATTCTGCTACCTAAGTTTGAGGAGGAGGAGACGCCGCCTGGCTTGGCCTCCAACTCCAAGAGGTCTTTGCTGCTGTTTTCCGCCATTGCCACTGTTTAGAGAGAGAGAGGGGGGGAGCGGCAGATTTTATCTGGGCTTGCGAGCTTTGTATGTTCCCTTTCTCCACTTGGCTTCAAAGTTGAATCTCTTGCTTTTGAAAACAAAATTGAAAATAATAAACTTCCCAAAATCGTTATTTTGAAATTTTCTCCTAAGATTTTCCATTTCAGAAAAATAATTAATGCTACCGAAATATCATTTTATTTTCCATTATGTAAATAAAACTAAGTAGTTTTATAGTTTTATTATTAAACTTCTACGGGCCGAGAGGCCCAAAACAAATATATCTACTGCAGTGACGGTTGAACCCTCAAGTTCACTGAGTTAAAAGTTTGAGAGTCGGGGTTAATTTCGTCTTTAAACACCACACAAAATCCTATAAATTTTGTTTGCCAAGATTTTTGTCACGTTTCCAGTTTTCTTCATCTGTATATTTGCTCATGACGAATCTCCCTGGTTCCGAATCTGCAATTCCCTACGGTCAGTGCTCCGTTCTTTCTTCGTTCTTATCTGTATATGCGTTCTTATATGCATATCCATTAGATTTATGCGTTTATGATTGTTTTCTTGTCGGATTGATGCAATGCTCGTTTACTTATGGCAATGGATTTTTTTTTTCCTTATTGTTTTTGTTGCTTTTGTTTTGTTATGAGATATTGTTGGAGTCGGCCTAACAATTTTGTTGCTTTAACGACTCAGAATTAATCTGAACCAAATCGTGTTGTTGATGGTGAATTGATGATATGCTTATGGCTCCAGCTTTTTTTGTTTTGTTTTGTTTTCTTTCCCTATTTTTATAAATCTGTATTTACTTTAGATTAAAGGAAAATACTGCATTGGTTCTTTTTTGTTATGATCTTATTTTGGGAATCGATTGAACAATTTTTTGTTGTTAATGCCTTATAGCTATTCTGAGTTAATTCTTGTTGTTGATGATGAATTGATGTTCAAATTGTCATTAGTTTTGGTGATAAAGTCTGCATGGTATGATTGTTTAGAGAGATTGATTCGCATTAGAGCTCGAAAGCAAACGAACTCCCTCGTTCATACTGGAAAAATAATTGGCTATTTGACTAAACAGCTCATTCGATGCTTTGGCTACAGAGGTTGAGCCACTCCCAAAAATCTACTTCATTAGTCCACCAAATATATTCATTTAATCCCCTTTTGGTCCGTTCACAAAAAAATTCACTTTTTCTTTTTGGAAACATCAATTCATAATTTTTACCCAAAATAAATCTACACACTTATTTACAAAAAACCACATATAGCCCCACCTTTTTTCCTATCATTATTAATTAATATATTTATTTATTATCTCTATGACCCACCTTTTAATCCTACTATCAATTATCTCTATCACCCACCTTTTAATCCTACGGATGGATGGAGTATAAGTTTTGTTTGTTTAATCTTGTGGAATCACAGTTTAGATTTCTTAATTCTGAATCTCTGATCTTCCATTTTTTTCTCTTCTGATTCATATGCTGCACCTATCCAACAAAATAGAATTTTCCCTTAATCAATCCACCAACTAGGCCACTTTGATTGGCGGGCAGGATGGTGCCCTATATATGTAGTCTTACTTTGTGCCTCCAGGCTCCAAGAAAGATTAAGTTGTATAAGCTTGAGAATTCAGGCTATAATAATTTCTTATATTTTTCTATGGAAAATGTTTTGAATGTTTGTTGCCTTTTTGTGTTTGTGTACTATATCCAGTTCATAATAGTGTTTTTTGCATCTTAATGTTGATCCACAAGCCACCATCAATCACTTTGAAATTCAACCAGTGCCTCTAATTTTGAGAAAAAACTTGAACCAATGGCTTGAAATCTTGTACAAAAGTGTAGCCAGTTTTTTTTCCTTCTATACAAACCATTATGTACATGTATTGTATTCATTCTTTTCCTTTGCTTCCATATGATTCTTCCTCTTCTTTTCAAATCTATGATTTTGGTTTCTCCTATCGTCTTCTATTTTCATGAGAGATTTATCATTTGAAAGCTCTCTTTCTCTCCCCCTTTTGCAGAATGGAGTCTCAAATCAAGCATGCGATTGTAGTGAAGGTTATAGGCCGAACTGGCTCGAGAGGACAAGTAACCCAAGTAAGGGTAAAATTCATGGACGACCAGAATCGTTTCATCATGAGAAACGTTAAGGGGCCGGTTAGAGAGGGCGACATTCTCACTCTTCTTGAGTCGGAGAGAGAAGCAAGGAGGCTCCGTTGATATTCTTTGAATTTTGTTTATCATTCTTTGTACGTCTGATAGACGTGGAATATTAATTAGTTGTTTTCCAATAGTATTCGTATTTTAATTCATTAGGATTTATTTTAGAGTAAGTTGTTGGATCTTTAAGTATTCAGTTTGGGTTCGTCAGATTTATAAGATTCAGCTCAACAATATTGTTTTGGCCTCCTTGGAAGAGTTGAAGGTATCTTCGGAGGAGCATTCTTGTTTCTTTTTTTGTTGCCTATCTGTTATTTTACGTTCTCTCTTCTCCCTCAATCACCTTCACTCTATCAATAGTACTTTCCACATATGGTGAATAACTATAAATCAAAATGAACACACAACTTTTTCATCACAGCAGATTTTTTCGTATTCAAAATATCGTTTTGTGATTGCTTCCTCATGCATTGTGCATAGATCAAGGTTGATAGATTCAACTTAATAAATCTAATAAATAATAATTAAAGTATGTGTACCTTATGGTGTACGTAAAACAATACTTGTGAGCGCAAAATTGGAATGTCGACGTGTATATCAGAATAACTACAAAACAAAGCCGGAGAGTGGTCTCCGAGTAGACACTCCGACGCTCAAGTCAGTAATGTATTATGTTTAAGGCTTATTGAATACTTAAGATTGAGTATCTGCTACCTTCAAGATAGAGATATTTATAGATGTAAAAATAGTTTCAATCAGACTCGTTCCTAATCCTTTTGGGAATAGGAGATAGGCAGATCTTCCGAGATCTGTGTCGCACTTCTCGCACCAGGTCTCTTATGAAGAGATAGATCTCTTCATAGGGAAAGACTCCTTTTACGCTGCCGTTTCATTATCAGAGACCTGGACCTGGGCTTATGCATATAGACTTTTTAGCTCATCCTCAAAATCTAATTACCTATAATAATCTTGCTAACTTGACACTTTTATACTTAATAAGATACACATGTTTAAACCATATAGCTTATCTTGTGATGAATCATATATTATATTTTATTTCCTATCAACTTCCCCCAACTTCAAGAGATCTTATCTACAAAGAGTTGTATGTTGGAGTTGATCGGTCCTCCTTTAGGAATCCAACCAAACTTGGTCTACAAAGAAACCCTAAGAGTTCGGATTTGTCAAAAAAATCGATAACCAGATCCACAACACCTGTACTTACCAGGTTTCTCATACCCAGATCTCCTATGGTCAGATCATTCATATCTAGGTAACCAGATGATGGAGTCCAAGGTTCGTTGACTCAAAATCCGGTTCGTGTTCCAAGTGGACCAATTACAAGAACTCGAGCTAAGAAGTTCAAGGAAGGATTGCATGGATTAATTCAAGAAGTTTGGGCTCAAGAATTGACCAAGAAGCCCATAGGAGATGACAAGCCCGACATCCTATGTTTCGTCAATTTAATTACGTGTGATTGGGCTTTAGAATGAAGAGTATTATTTTGATTTAATTAGTACAACCCACGAAATCAAGACATTGTTATTTTCGGATTTATGGGTCTTTTTATTAGTTAGTTTTTTTTTCCTTATCGATTAGGTTTAGGTTTCACCTATATAAAGGCCTTATTGTCACGGACTAAAAGCAGTTGACCAATAATAATTTTCGTGAGTTTTATGCCTCTCTTGAGTCTCGAATTTCTCGATTATTCCAAGATTTAATTCTTTATCGATTTAATCATTCGAGTTCATCAATCTCGTTTGTGTGTCTTTCGGTGTTTCGAGTTGTTGCATCAACCATCTCTTTGGGGTTAGATTCAAAGGTTTAGAAATTCCATCCTTTATTTTCGCTTCCGTGTGGCCGTCGATCCAACGCTCAATTCAACAAATTGGAGCAAGGATCATATCACCAGATCTCTCTTAGTCATATCTCTTCTAACCAGATCTCGGGTAACCAGATCTCTCATGGCCAGGTCTCTGAACCTGATTTAATGTCTGTCACTCACGCATTAATGTCATGACGTACTTTTTACATTTTTTTCTGGAAGTGGTGCATACCCCCTACTTTTTCTCTTTAACTTTCCAACTTCCCTTTTAATCATATCCTTCTATTTTAACTACGTTTAACCTCCTTAAATCTGGGCCCTTCTTTTTTCTGAGAAATTTTATATAAAAAAGGGCGTCGTCTTCCTCATTTCTTTTTTCTTCTTCCCTACTCCGACATTCTCACTTCAGCACACATTCTTACTTTAACACAAGACCTACTTCATACCTGCATTCGAAGGTCCTTGCTTATTCCTACAGGTACTTTCCAAGTCCTTCCACTGTTATTATCTTTTTTAGAAGTAGTTAAAGGTTTCCTCTTCCATAACGTCCTTCCTCATGGCTATCAAAAATAAAAAATTCAAACATTCCTTTGTACATGGTAAGAAATTTGATGAACTGTTGAGCCTTCTTCGAGCACCCTCTAACTTTGCTTTTCTACCCCTACTCCTAATGAGGTTTTTCTTGCCTCTGATCCACCAACCATGACCTTCGGTTACATCAAATAAAGGCTGGACTTCATTTTCCCATATGTCATTTCTTATCCACCTTATATGGCCTGCCTTTGAATCAACTGTATCCATCTTCCATTCACAAAGCCATCTTTTTTCACATAATTCTCAGGGAATGTGGCATTTTCGATTCTGCTAAGATTTTCTTCTTTACCCACGACGCCAATGTTCATGGATCTTTTACTATTTTACTGAAAAACCCTCAAGTCCTGTAAATCTATACGGAAAAGACCCTTCCTTAGTTAAAGACTTGCTTCACCAATACTTCTTTGTTGCTCTGTTGGGAGGTGAAATCTGGCCTTTCAGTGAGGTGTGCCTTCATGCTCGACCTCTTCGTGTAAAAACACCTAGACCTAGCAGGATCTCCCAGGATAATATGACAATCCTTATGGAGATTCATCGCGACTTTGGTCATGATCATGGTTTGATGGCTAAAGTCACCCGTGATGAGAACGCTTTGATCTATTATGGCCTATTTCCCGGATATGAGTGGAGTGATGATATGAGTAACTCCTCTGAAGTGCAGGAGGCCTTTATTTTCGTATTTTCTTATATATATATATATATATATATATAATCAACTGTCTTCTTTCTTCGTTTTTTTTCAGACGTGTCTTGACAAAAGGATCTAATCTCATGCATGCATCGTCAATCTGCATTCCTACCTTCCGGAGGGATTGGTTCCTCCCTGGCTCCAACCTCTATCCCAACTCCTTCTACTAGTCAATCTCCTAGTCCTAGTCTTGCTCCATCCTCTAGGTTAGAAATGGAAATTACTGAGGATTTTTTCTCAGATCCTCTCCCTAATGCTGAGCCTTCACAAGCTATTATTGTTGAGGATCTAAACGAGGATGTGGCCCAATCCTCTGATGCTGCTAGGGGAACAAGGCGTCCCTTCAAACGCCTGCGAAGGTAGGTTTTTCCTTCTTCCCCTCATCTTCTCACTTTGCCCGCTTCTCGTGATAAAACCATCCTTGAAGATTCTGAACCTGAGGAGGCATCTGCTGAGGAGGAAACTCATCCATGAGAGGGTTGTTCCCAGCCTGGAGCTAGACTAGGAGTGTATATTCATCTGTTAGGCGATGCTATGAGCAATGTCGTGATCTATTGGGGCACATAAGCAGTGAGTCGGACATATCCCACATAGTCCAACATTCTATTTTAAGTTCCCATGCTATCATGTGCAACCACCTGCTCAACGTAAGGATCTGACTTATCTCTTATTATGCTATCCTTATCTGGTATTTGACTTGTGTTTTTCTTATCTTAGGTTATCTTGGACGCACAAGCAGACGCTCTTCGGCTGTCTGATTATGTCAGAGAGCTATCTTTTTGCCGAGAGCGTTATCGAGCTTGCTTTGATGAAAACAAGACGATAAATAAGCCCTGAAGACGAAGAATGAAGAGCTCGACCAGGCTTTGGTATGTGCAGCGGATTTGGAGAGACGTCTGGCTACTCTAGATTCCGCTTCTGCTTGAATTCAGGAGTTGGAAAGACGTCTTGCTGATTCTAAGGCTCATTCCCGAGTTCTGGAAGAGACTTTGATCATCTCATCCCAAGATCAAGTTGTAGCTCTGGAACGATGCAGGATTGAACAAGATCTAGCCTTACGTGCAGTTTCCTCCAATGCTTTGAAACGGGGTCAAGAAAATGGGAAATAACAAGGTCTGGCAGCTGATATGAAATTCTATCGTCAGCAGATCTTGGCCACTCCTATTGGGCAGCACTTCCTTTAGATCCTACGAGATGAGCTAGTGGAAGCGTACCTTCGTACTCCAGTATTTATGTCTCGTATGTGTGAAGTAGTTTACCATTTTGAAGGCTACACCATAGCAGCTACTCTTGGGACAACTAGTCAGTTTTTGGTCGTCAATGGGAAGTTAACGGATTAGATATCCTTGGTAGGATTCCTTCTTTCCCTGGTTTTCATACGGATGAGTCTTTCCCTAAGGACTTTGCTTGGTGGTTAAAACCTATGCAATCGGCCTCTCAGGCCTTTGTACAAGAGCCTTTTAACTCCCTGTTTTTCTACGTCTTCACCATATTCCTAATCCGATCATTCCTTACTTCCCAACAGATCCCCAGATTTTTGCTTCCTCTCATTCCACTTTAGAGGAGGTCAGACGGATGACCCATACCTACTTATCATCTAATCCACTGTGTCTTGGTCCTATTTGGGGATAGCATGGTGAGAGTTTGGGTCCTTCCCAAGCTATTTCTCCCTATCCGCAATAAGCTATGTTAATCCTAGTGTAGCGGTGTAGGGAAATATGATTTTAACCCTCTCCCGAGGATCTATCTTGGATGTTTAATTCACCATACATTGATTATATGCCTAGCATGCACCTATATATTAATTGCAACACGTAGGGGTTTTCTCGTGTTTACCCGCGAACTGTCAGTGATGAATGGATCAAGACTCGTGCTTTGATCTTCTCGGATCGATCCCGCTTGCTAAACCCAATGCCGAGTGAGGACAATCTATGGAGAGTGCTTGAAATTCGCCTTCTTCCTCCTTACTTGATTTTCGAAAATTCTCACTATATCAAGATAGTAATTTCTAAAATATGGTTAAGCATTAACCTTGATTTTCTCTCTCACCTTATATTTATAATGCAACCCTAAACCCTATCAGATAGGATTTATGCATATCTAATAAATATAATCTTATCACTTAAGATAGAGAGGATCAAGCTGAGTCTCAGTGGGACTCTATAAGGAGGTGGGCGAAAATCACTAAGCTCCAGCCTGGATGGGCCAGCCCAGGGATCAAATGCAAGGAATAAAGATGGCCTCAAATAAATTAATTATCTTATGTTCAAATTTTAACATAAATTAATTCATAAACATTTATTCATGCCACTAGAGAATAAATGCTGACTTACCCCTTTATTACCGAAGTTGAGTCGGGCTTGCACTTAGACTTTACGAATCCCCGTATTTAAGATATCGTACGTCCATTAATTATTTACGCTGCTCGATCGCTTAAAATAATTAATATCTATAATTCCTTAAGTAGTACCACTCAACCTTATTATTGTACTTGAGATAACTCAACTTGCAGGGTTTAGTACAATAAACCTTTTGAGCTCCTTAAGGGGACGTCATCATCCTAAACGGATACGGTGACCCGACACAGGTAACTAGCATGACATACAAGATCGCCACCACCCAAGATGCGAGAGAATCTGGGTTATCTCATGTAACCCTCACCCATAGCAAGTCAAAGTGATGATCGCAACTCATACTCACCTAATACCTTATCGAGATTTAGATCAACGTAAGTCTCCGAGATCTGGGTTCTTCACGACGCCGATAGAAGAACTCATCTCATCGTGATCCATCAATACGCCGAGACGCATCGCAGTAGATAAGCAACCAAGTCAAGTCACTTCTTATCTACACCGCAGCTCTATACCGACAACTCGTCCTCAAGTTGTCTCACCGTGATACTATTTATATCTCATTAAGCTTCGACCAATCATACGTACTTCGTGATCTACAACACACCGTATGATCTAACTTATATATGAGATAAAAGGACATACATATGCAATCAAGTAAACAATTCAGATAGAGATTGTAATAGTGGTAATCAGAAACATTGTATACAAGCTCAACCAAAACCGCTGCTTCCAAGATACAACCAACAATCTCCCACTTATACTAAAGCAAAACTTTAGTATACAATGTGTCTCTCTACTAGCTATTACAAACAACACCATCACTTTGCTTCTCCCACTTATACAAAGTTTCCTTTCTAAGTGGGTGCCATCTTCTTGCAATCCAAGTCCTCAAATATGCTCTTCAGAGACTTTTTACTGCAGCTCTTCTTGAATGGATCAGCTAGGTTATCCACAAGACCAATCTTCTCAATCAGCACATCCCATCGCCTAATGATTTCTCGATGACATGGTACTTTCTCTCAATGTGTTTCGTTGCTTGTGGGTCCGTGGTTCCTTCGAGTTTCACATCGCACCGAGTTATCACAAGAAACTATGATACTCTTGGGCAAACCAGTACCACATCTAGATCCATGAGGTAGTTCTTGAACCATACTGACCTCTTTAGCACCTCCAAGCGGCTACATATTCGGCTTCCATGGTGGAGTCCGCAATGCATCGCCGCTTGCACTCCGCCAGATACGGCTCCTCCTCCCAAGGTAAACACATAGCCCGAGGTAGAATTCTTCTCATCACGGTCACTTGGAAATCCGAAGTCTGAATATCCCAAAGGCATTAGACTATCTCGCTTGGTAAACCAGCTTTATAATCTCGAGTCCTTTCGTGTACTTGAGTATATGCTTTACATGCAATCCAATGAGCTTGTCTCAGGTTAGATCGATATCAGCTACTATGCCTACCACATAGCGTATATCGGTCTCAGACATAGCATTGCATACATGAGACTTCCTACTACAGAAGCATAGGAACTTGTCTCATTTCCTCTATCTCCTTTGCAAATCATAGGTGATCGCTTCCTTAGATAAAGGAACACCAAGTCCGAAGGTAGCAATCCTTTCGCGGTTTGTATACTAAAACGAGTAATCACAAGATCAATGTAAGACGCCCGAGATAAGCTCAACATTTTCCTCTTGCGATCTCGGTAAACCTTGATCCCAAGAATGTACGCCGATCTCCTAAGTCTTTCATTCAAACCGACGGATAACCAACTCTTTACGCCCCGATAACAACTTCACATTGTTTCAAGTAGAAGGATGTCATCTACGTAAAGTGCAAGAAATACCACATCACCGCTGACATCTAAACGATACACACAACTTTAAGCTAAGCAACCGGGTAAATCCATGGGACTTTACCACCTCGCCAAAACGTAAGTTCCGTGATCGTGAAGCTTGCTTAAGTCCATAAATGGACTTCTTAAGCTTCCATACTAGATGCTCTTCACCTTCACCACATAACCTTCGGGTTCGTGATATAGATGTCTCTACCTTCTTCAAGGTAACCGCTTAGGAAAGCGGTTTTCACATCCATTTGCCAAACCTCAAGGTTTAAGTGGGCTGTTATGGCCGTAAGAATTTCGATGGACTTGAGCATTGCTACAAAGCGAAAAGGTCTCATCGAAATCGATGCCCTCAATTTAAGTGTACCCTTTCACCACAAGCCCGGCTTTAAAAGCCGAAACCTCTCCATCCGAATCTCTCTTCCTCAGATACCCACTTGCTACCTATTGCTTCCGCCATCCGGTAGAGGTGTCTTTTCGTATACATCCATAGTCGTTATGGACTCAATTTCTAAATCCATAGCAAAGGTGCCATGATCTTGCATCGGTGTCTTTCAGACGCCTCGTTGTATGTCCATGGGTCGATTATTGCACCGCTGCTTCTCGACTAAACCGACCACGAACATAAATCGCTCGGGTCGACAAACAACCCTCCCACTACGACGAGGCGCCATCGGCACAATGGCAACGTGGGTGCAAGAACTTGTGGTTCTCTATCTCGCACAACTTGTCGGATACGAGCCACCAGACGGCCGGTATCTCCAAGTGGAACTCGACCCACTTCAATTTCTGAAGTATCCGGTGTCCATCCTCCCACTAGACACCGATATCTCGCACCTTTGGCTTAATCGGTGGTGGAATACGATCATCTTCTAATTCTCAAGAATGATTTCAACTTTGGATTTATGGTTTTTCATATAATCTTCTTAAGAATCGGGCATTAGTGCTAATAATGACCTTCCGATCCTTAGACTATAGAAATAACCACATTTCGCTCCTCTAGGATAGCCAATAAACATTTGCGCCGATCTAGCCTCCAACTTGTCGCCTTTCTTGTTCAAAGACATGTGTCGGATCGCCCATATCCTTATGTGGCTTAAACTAAGCTTGCGCCCAAACCACAACTCGAAAGGGTCTTTTCGACCGACTTTGATGGTACTAGATTTAGCAAGTATGCCGCCGCTTCTAAGGCATACCCCGTAACAAAATAGGCAATGTTGCATAACTCATCATCGATCTAACCATTTCTAAAAGAGTCATATTTCTTCGCCCGACACACCATTTTTTTGGTGTGCCTGGCAAAATGAAAGTTGGGAGGTAATCCCACACGCAAGTAGTCCATAAACTCGCATCGAGGTATTCGCCACCGAGATCGAGATCACAGTGACTTGATACTTTACCAAGCTTCGCTCCACTTCCGCCTTAAACTCTTCAATTTTCAAAGCATTCGACTTGCGCGAAGGTATATGTATCCGCACTCTCGAGTAATCGTCAATGAAAGTGACAAAATACTGCATTCTCCACGAGCTTGTGTTAACATAGGTCCACACAGTCGAATAGACTAGCTCCAACACTTTTCGCTCTATAACCCTTCGCCAAGGGTCCGGTCGACATCTTTCCTTCTATATGATTCGCAGATCGGGAATGTAATAACGTGAGATCACCCAACGCCCATTCTTAGCCGCCTTTGATCCTATTTAGATTGATGTGACCTAATCTAAGATGCCGAGAAATGTGGTGTTATCTTGCGAAGAAAACTTTCTTTTTAAGGTTTGAAGAAGATGCAACATAGTTATAGGTATTATGTTTGGCGTAAATAGTATAAAGCGAATTATATAATGTGCCACCACGTATAACCGTCATTTCTTATGATAGAAACACCACTATCAAAAATAACCGAATATCCATGAATAAATAGTTTCAAATGAACAAGGTTCCGCCAAACTCCGCACATATAAAACGCCTTTTAAAACTAAACCGTTCTATCAAAATATAAAGTAACATCTCCGACCGCAACGGCCTCGACTTTGCCGCTGCCTATGGAGATCGTTATCTCTCCATCACACACTCCCTTGTCCGCAGAACCCCGCAAGGTGTAACAAACATGATCAACAAGACTCGTGTCTACTACCCAAGAACGGGTAGAACAAGTCGCTAAACATGTTTCACATTAAAGCAAACGACGCACCTTGAGCCTTGAGCATAGGGCACCTGCCTTCCAATGCCCGGCCACACACTCAAGCACTCCGCCTCTCCTTGGCTTCTTCTGCCTCCCGTGGCGCACATGTTCTGCTCCCATTACTCCCACTAGTTCCTCGCTTCTACCACCTTTGGTGCCCTTTTCTTTTCCATTTTTCAACGTAAAATTTGGGCCCCTAGATGTGCTAGCAAGAGCATGTGCTCCTTCGCCCACGACTCCTTCCTCGACCACGAGATCATTAAGCAACCGACTAAGTGTATACTTGGCTTGCTCATGATCGCTCACGCGAAAAATTCTCAAAAGACTTGGGCGTGTGTTGAGGATGATATCTACCTCGCGCCGCTAATACCTCCTCCCAACCGATCAAGACTATCCATGAGACGAGTCATGTGGGAGACATGTTCACGGACCTGAACTTCCTTCTTCCATCTTACACGCTAAGATTTCTCTCATTGTGAAGCGATCTGTTCGATTCGACCGCCCAAACTTACTCTCGAGACTTGACCATATTTCACCGCCTCACCATCGATCGATATCGCAATGCAAGCCTTCGACATCGTAGTCATCATATAGCACTTGGCCATATTGTTCGACTTATGCCAAAGTCCGCTGACTCGACCGCTTTCATTAGTCGACGCGCCAAGAAGGGCATCGGTTTGGTAGTAGTGAGAACAAACATGTGTTCTTCAAATGATAATAACATATTCCATGTTTCGCTTCCACTGATAAAATTGACCGATAAAGGATTTTGTGCGAGCATGTTGATAATCTGTAAGAGACATATCGAAAAGTAATGTAAACACATAAGCATACGATCGCACATAATTCATAACAATAATATTGTAACCTTTTGATAAGACAATATTAATGAAACCTCCAATCGCCCAAGGAATCCCACATGCAAGCCACGCTGTGATCGCCATACGAACCCCCACTGCACTAAAATAAACCTTTAGTCGCTTAATTTCAATCCATGTCAACTTAACCTTATGATAAATGAAATTAATGATCGACCTTACTAGACCACATCACTATCGCAAGAAGGACTTCATGAAGTTGTACTTGAGGTATGTCTAAGCAATGACCACAATTTTAACAATAGAAATGAATTCTTAGAATGGCACACTCACTAGACCATACCGCTCAATCCAAATTCTTTTGTTATCTCATTTTAAATCTATCTCGAGAACTTATGAAAAATCGCATATGCAAACCACGTGTGGGAACGCTTACACATGAAACTCCCACTTCTCAATAGATTAAAAGGTTTTATTTAGAAATCTCATCTAACAAACTTATGACAAACAAGTAAAGCAAGCCACGCTGGTGGACGCCACTCACAATGCGTATCATTTTGTTTAGAGATCAAAAGTGGAGGTCTTGACATTTTAATTTAAAATTAATATGTCGGGTTACTTGCTTAGTCTTTGTTTCAAAAGGTTTGTCCATGCAGATCACGTAATCCTAGCATGCTTTTCTATAGAACTCAACATGTAAAACATGCTCTCAGTAATTCTAAAATATGCTTGAAAAACGCGATAAACCTAGCATGCTTACTATGCTCATCCAATCACGAAAACATATAACATGTTTATCTACGTAATTAAACATACATAGCATGCTTCGCAAAATTTAAACATCCACCTACATGCTTGAACGATAAAAAATAAAATAAAATTGTTCATCGCGCTCAACCGTGGACCCCAGATTTCCCTCGCCTAATTTATTACCTAAATTTGCAAAGTACGCTTCTTAATCTCGAAAACGGCCTCAATGCATAGCACGGATCGATCGGCCAAAACCGGATTTGAAAACGAGCCGGATCATTGAACGGGCCGAACCGGTCGAAA